>CALNHX010002238.1:0-187406 GCA_940337035.1 Agriotes lineatus | reverse complement strand
CTTGATGCATTGGTAACAATATTACCAACTACAAAGCAGTCTTCTTGAGAGGCATTTGTTTTTAAAGTTTCATGTTGATTAGAGTTAGGTAAAAGAATGGGTTGAACCTCATCATTACTACAATTTAAATCAGAACTGAAATTAATATCCGCTTCAATATTTTTTTCTTTTGATTTAGCAACATCTTTTTTTATAAAAGATAATAATTTTTTTTAAACTGCTTTTTTTCTTTGAATTTCCACATGCGATGCTTCCAAGTCGGGATCTATATTAGTTAAAGGGGTTTTTAAATGGAAATTAAAGTTTGACAAAATCCATTTGCATTTATTTTAACAACTTTTTTACAACATGGGCATGTCACATCAGCAAAATGCTCTCCTTTTACCTTGAGAACTGGTATTTCAATTTCCTCTAAACATTTTTTTATATGTAGCGGTATTTTGTCTTCTTCTGCTCTTAAAGTTTTTATGATATAGGTTTTTACTACATTTTCAATATGGTTTTTATCAGAAAGATTAGGCTCAAGAGGAATTCCAATACTTTCCACATTACCTTTCAGAAGCATTACTTAATTCACAGGTGACACTGCTAAATGATGAACTGCGTGACATGAAGTTAGACTCAGGATGTGATCCTCTTTTTGTGCAAAGTTTTTTTTTCGTTTAAATTGTTTTGTTTGTTTCCCTCAACTTGCTTTCTCTTTTCTCTGTTTTTTCCCTGTATTCAGTCTTGCAATAATCTATAAGTATTTTAAGTACCATTTTGTGGTCCTCAAAAATTCTAAAAAGCTCTAATTTTTTTTCATAAATGCCATAAAATGACTTTCTGTCATCACCTTCTAAAATTTGACATAGCTCTGTCCTGGCAAATTCCTCTATAAAACGCATCTCCTTTTCAGTCATAAGCGATATTGATAATATGTTGTCAAAACCAGTGTAGCACAGTAATTTAATGACATATTGTGGTATTTCAAGATTATACTTCTGTATTATTTTTGTAATATTTTCCACTGAATTTTCCACAGCTAAAATTAAAAAACCAGCTTGTCCAATACTTTTTATTAAAGTTTTATTAATTTCATTAAAACTTTATGGGTTTCGTTATAGCAGTCTGGCCCCTGGTCGGTAAATTTTGCAAAAATATACCTACTACTGAGATTCGTATGTCACTACTTTTTGGAAATTTTTGAAGACCTTAAATACGGATTTAAAAAAGTTTTGATTACTGCTACTTTCTCCTAAACCATCATTTTTTGTTGATATTAAAATTCTGTCAATAGAATAAGGTAATATTAAATTTAAAAATACAGAATTTAAATTGATTAAAGACATTAACGCATTGACAAGAATACCCAAGCGATCCTATATTAAAGTTTATAGTTCTTGTGGTTAAGCAAGTAAAAATACCCTCGACAATACCTACATCAATATTAATCATTGTTTATATTAGTAGTTGCCATAGTAGACTAGAAATGGTATAAATATGCAAAATTCTATTAAATGTTTTTACTATTTTTAAGTCTAGGCTGAAATACAATATGGCGAAAAATGGAACATCGAGTCGATAACATCGATGTTACTCTCATAATCTAAATTCAGTTCTTTTAAAAGGATAAATATCTCTCTTACCTGCTGTAGTGTTACAAATACAACACAACACTAAAATACTGCAAACAGATTTCCACAGTTTGCTTAAAATTGCAAAAAAAATCGTTCAAACACATTTTAAAACAGCTAACAACAAACGGCTGACGAATGGGCGGGAAGAACTGCATAAGGAAACATCGGTTTTGCGTCGGCGCGGTGCAACGTCACACAACCTTAATCACAACGAACATGCACGAATCGGTAATGCCAGTACAAAAAAATCCGAATAATGCCGGTAAATGCCAATCCAATTCCGATAATGCTAATCCAATGCCGATTTTGCCATGAAAATGCTATTAATGCCAATAAAATGACATAATGCTGTCACTGCCAGTGATGTGTACACTAAATGCCAGTGGTGGTTGGCCCCTCGGACATTGCACAATATTGGCAAAATCTTTGTAATTGTAAATGCAGCGCTCAATTAAATACTCCTTTAATTTGTTTTTGAACTGATAAGTACTTTCTAATTTCTTAATGTCTAATGGAAGTGCATTGTATGCTTTAATTGCACAGTACTCCGTTCCCCTCTGAAATAGTGCTCTTGAATGAGGTGGAATTCTTAAACTATTAGCACAGCGTGTTTGAATTGCATTGTCCCCATACATATCTTTGTTAGTTAAAAATAATTTCGGATTATTCTTAACATCAAAAACAGTGGCCTGCTGGGCTCCCTGGTACCAGCCTGAA
Organism: Agriotes lineatus; assembly: GCA_940337035.1. Lineage (NCBI taxonomy): Eukaryota > Metazoa > Arthropoda > Insecta > Coleoptera > Elateridae > Agriotes > Agriotes lineatus. The sequence goes on along the minus strand of CALNHX010002238.1, from coordinate 185,070 downwards.
GCATGCACCTTATTAAACGCTTTTGAGCGATAAAAGCATTCGCAGAGTAAGATATAGCTCCCCCAAAGTACCAGTCCATAGCTTAAGATAGACTGAACTTGAGCAAAGTAGTATACACCTAAAGTGTCCACATCGACAGAATTTCGAATATTGCGTATTGCATAACAATATGTATTTAATCTTCGAATTACATTGTCAATATGAGATTTAAATTTTAAAGTGTTATCCAGTTCTACCCCAAGAAATTTGATAGTGTTACTTTCAGGTATTGATTTTAAATGATGTACGTAAATACTATTCTGGACAAATCTGTTATTACTAAATTTGACTAACACCGTTTCTGTTTCATTTAACGTTAATACATTATCTAACGACCACGCAGATGTGTTCTTAACAATAGTAGAACTATCCTTCGAAGATTGGCTTACTGTTGGACTGGATATTATACATGAGAGGTCATCGGCATACTGAAAAACGGATGTAATTCCTAAATGGTGAGGTAGATCATTAACATATAAAATAAATAGGAGGGGGCCCAGTATTGACCCTTGTGGGACACCCAACCGTATGGATTTTTTACAAGAAAAGTAATATCTGACTTCACCCCATTTACGTATCTGAAACACACCTGCTGTGTTCTACCAATTAAGAAAGATTTTAAAAATTTGAGCGGTACACCTCTAATGCCATAACAATGTAGTTTGCCCATTAATATTTCGTGATCTAACGAGTCGAATGCTTTAGAAAAGTCAAAGTATATACCTGTTACACATTCCCCCTTGTCAAGACACTCAACTATGTACTTTAAGGAGCTATATAGAGCACTCTCAGTTGATTTACCTGGTATAAATCAATGCTGACACTTAGACAATACATTATGCTGTACTAAAAATTTTAACATCCTATATACACTAGTTTCTGAATAACTTTAGAAAATACAGATGGCAGCGTTATTGGCCTGTAGTTTTTAATGTAAATTTTTGAGCTTTTCTTATGGACTGGTACAGTCTTTACATGTTTCAGTTGATCTGGAAACTCCCCATATTCAAAACAAGTGTTAACTGATTGAGCTAGAGGCTCTGCAGTTTCATGAGCAACTGATTTCAACAGGGAACAGGGTACTCCATCCATGCCAGCCGAATGTTTATTTGAGATTTGTTTGATAACTTCCACAACCTCTTGAGAATCTGTTGGTGCCAAGAAAAAACTGTATGGTAAAAAATTATTAAATTTAGACGAATTCTTTGCTTTTCTCGTATCCGTAATAGTAAACTGATTGGCAAACATTTCCGCAAGTTGCTGTGGTTCTTCTATAATGCTACCCTGATCAGTAATTAGTTTAACTGGTTCGGAAGGTACATTATACCCCGTTTCATGCCTAATAATATCCCACACTGCACCAGATTTATTGTGTGAATATGCTACTTTACGATTGTTAAACTTCTTTCCTTCTTCAGAAGTAAATTTGTAGAATAACTTTTTTTGAGCTCTATATAGTTTAATAAATCAGTATTACTTTTATCACTCAAATATATCTGATGCAGGTCCCTCAATTTATCAGACATAGAAATAATTTCATTTGAGATCCAGGGTGAATTTGTCTTTTTCTTGTTAATGGTATATTTCTTGTTTGAAAATGCACACTCAAAGTGGTAGTAAAATGTAGAGAAAAATATATCAAAGTGATTGTTTATATAAGAATGTGACATATCAACCGAGGTTTCATTTGCCAACATGTTTTTAAAGTGTAACTTGCCTGTTTGCTCAAAAGTTCTTTTTAAAATTTTTAAGTGTGATGTATGATGGTCTACAATATTGGTGTATAAGATTTGACCAAAATGGTCAGATATGGAGCTATCTACGGCCTGACATTCAATAATACCGTTAAGATTACTGAATATATTATCTATACAGGTTGAAATCGCCACAAATTAACAAATATTTTGTTTTTAAATGTACTAGTTCTAATAGGATTAGCAAATTATTGATAAATACTTCTATATTAACAATAGGTGATCTATAAATACAAATACACAAGTACTTAATTGATCTGACGGTAACCAAGCCAGAACAGAACTCGAAATCTTTCTCTATACAACTTAAGTTAATTCTGCACTCCTTGAACGAATGAGCTAAACTATTGTGCGCAAATATTGCTACTCCACCATTCTTACGTATTATTCTAGAATAACTGCTAATTAATTGATAGGTAAGTTATACGTAGTAATACTAGTACTGTTCAAGTTGTGCTCGCTAAAGCAGCAAATTTTAGGTTAATCGTACTTACTAAGAAAAACATCACAAATATTTAGGTGAGAAATGGTTTTTATTCACACAGGATAAGTCATTCGTTCTTGCTATTTTGCTTCTATTTACACTAGTACTTGCAGAATTTAGCTGCTATGAAGAATCTGTCACTACATCCGAGTCCACCTCATACTGAATCTTATTGCGTTGTTTATCCACTACTTTTTTCAATGTTGGGCACTTTATATCATATGCTGTATGTCCAGTTTTTAGACCCAATTTATACCTATCATTAGCCAAACAACAATTTATGCATTGCCACTTTGTATTTTTACACTCTCTTGCATCATTATCCTCACTGATACATCTTCCACATATCTTCTTTTCCGTACATTCCTTTGAGGTATGTCCCAGTTGACAACAGTTGTAACATCTAATGATATTGACATATTCAAAGCATCTACACGATTTATGTCCAATAAAGAGTCTTGCATCATTTTTCACCAATATATTATGAAAGGTTAGCGCACCACATTCGATAATTGCTGTGTTTTTACCATTTTCTTGGTGGTGATAATTTTAATCATAGTTGTTTCACTAAAAATACCCTGATTTTGACGTTTTAAGACTTCCTCCAATTCAACATGTTTGTAACCCATTTCTATTCCAACAATTTTTATTTTTGTGTTTCTTTTACTTGGTATTGTTGTTTTAAATTTGTTACCTATGCTTTGTTCTAAATTTGACTTTAGAACATAATCGATGATGCTTAATCACAATTATCAAATAACTAACGAATGTGTAACAACTCGTTATATGTCCTTCAGCCAGTATATTATCTTCACAATCTCATCCTGAAAAAACTCTTTAAATAAAGCGAAATATTGATCTTTGAATAAAGAAGATTGTTCATGGTCTTGTTTTGACACCTGTGGCTCTGACAACCTAACAATTAATCTGGTGTGATACACTCACACAACTTCCTTTTACAGTGATTTTATAATAAGCCAAATATATTATTTTTAATTTTTAAGCATCTGCAAAAATTACAAATACTACGGAAACGCTGCGACATCAGAAATTAAAAACATACGGGCGGGAGTCCCACAAGGCAGCGTCCTCGGTCCGCTTCTTTTCAATATATACACCTCAGACTCTCCTCAACTCCCAGCAACAATGGCAACGTTCGCAGATGATGCTGCAATCATCACGCAAAACACAAACCTAGAAGCGGCTATTCAACAACTGCAAATTGCTGTGGATAAATACTGTAAATGGCTCAAAAGCTGGAATATTAAAATCAATCCAACCAAATGTCAAGGCAAAATCTTCACATTAAGAAAAATGGACGATCCACCAGTTATCGGTATAAATGAAATCACGATACCCTGGAACCCCAGAGACTCCGCAATTAAATATCTTGGAGTACACCTTGATACAAGACTTACCTGGAGCTTTCACATCAATCAAAGGCTAACGCAGTGTCACAATAGGCTAAGACAACTGGCCCCGGTCATCAATCGAAGAACCCCGCTCAGACCAGAATGCAAGATTCTTCTGTACAAATCTCTTCTCAGACCACTTGCACTTTATGCTTCCCCTGTTTGGAGCAATACATCCAAAGCAAACATTGTAAAACTTCAGAGATTTCAGAATAAAGTATTACGTATAGCAGTGAATGCTCCATGGTTCATCCGCAATACGCAACTTCACCACGAACTAGGAGTCTCATCAATCCAAAACTTTTTAACCATGACCACCGCGAACTTCTCAAAAATTAACAAATGCGAAGGCGCGACACACTTTAACCTTGGAGAGCGCAATATCCATCGTAGACTAAAGAGGCAACTTCCTCAAGATATGATCTCAGACCAAAGCAACTAATCATAGAACACTCGCAAGACCCACTGGGGCTCCACTACCACCCCCCATGTAAAAGAAAACGCAGTTAATATATATTATCATCTTAATATGTTAACTATTAAGTCACAACACATTTCATGTCAATCTCGATACTATTGTAACTAGATTAAAACTGTCATGTATAACACCTAAAATGTTGATCTAACAAATACTTTAATAAAAATAAAAAAATAAAACATTTCGTTCCCGGGCCGGGATACTTCGTCTCCCCACATCTCGTACCCGGAAGCTCAATTTTCTCCTAGATTACAGGGCGTTGAAAAACGAGTGCAGCAATCTGAATACAGTTAGAAAATGAAAGATATTTTAATTAATTTATTTATGATAAAAACAAAATAAATTGTATTTATTAAAAATGACGGTTTAATCTAAGTACGTATCTTCCTAATATTTTTTATAGGGCCATAATTTCTCATTCTGAACAACTTTTATTAGTAATATTTTGCCGTATCATGTACAAAAAGGGTAGTTTACCTGAAAAGATAATAATTTTTGCTTAACTGTCAAGGCCGACTTGTTTTTGAAAAACTGAAAATTTTCTTAAAATTCTCTACAAACCAAGAAGAAATTATAATTCCGATAACATTTTCATGTAAAAGCAAAGAGCATATGTTTTTTGGTAAAACTAAAAATAAAATTTAGTTCTCTCTTGTAAACTCAATCCGGGGACATACTGTATATAGTTCTTATTAGTTTATTATAATAAATAAATTAATTAAAATATCTTTCATTTTTACAACTGCATTCCTATCGCTGTACTCGTTTTTCAACACCGTGTAATCTAGGAGACAAATTGAGCTCGCTCGGGAACGAAGTTTCCGGATACGAGATGTGGGGAGACGAAATATCCCCGGAAAGAAATGTGGGGTACGAAATGTGGGGAACGAAATGTGGGGAACGAACTTTCCGCAAACCACACCGCATGAACATCACAAGATACCCGAAACTGATAATAGAGACAAGAATGGAGGTAAGAAGAACAAAAGGCAGACCCCAAATACAATGGGAATATAATATCGGACAGACGGCTAGTATAAGAGGAAAGAATATGGAGGAGGAAAAAAGAATGGCAAGGGAGAGGAAACCGTATAGGAAATGGATAATGGGCCCAACGCCGTGAGGCACAAATGGGAAACGGAAAAGAAGAAGTAGAAGAAGATATTGCTAGAGCCTGTAAGTGGGGAGGTCACAGCGTAAGTGAGACAGACAACCAACTCTTCTACGTACTTGTTGAGCTGTGCGCAAGCGTCGTCCGCGCCGTGGGGAAGTGAAGCTCACGGTCAAGTTTAAAATTGGCTTCTAAAGGCGGAGTTCGAATACTCAGGCATGCGCACGAGACGCGTAGTGTTCAGAGTGAAACTACGTCGACGCCGTTGTTTCCGCCCGTTCCCAGACCCTACTAGCAATATAGAAGTAATACATATATGGCTAAACCTAACATGCTAACCTTGAATTTGACATAGACTTACAGTGCCGCCAACATATTATTCATACGTTTGAATTTCCACAGTCCGCTGAGGATCAGTTTTTTTTATCTCTCGATACAATAAAACAACTTCTACTCAACTTGGTTATGTTTTGACATTTAGTGTCTCTTTAATATTTGATCATACTCCAGTATAATAATCATACAGGGCATTAATGTAGTATGATAATTATATCTATAACGTTAATGTTGTTAAATAATATTGATTTGTAACTTACTCAACATTTCTGCTTGAAATGAGTTGGTCTGTATATGCATTTCAACGAACTAATCCTGATAGAGGATAGATCTGTTGTCAATTTTGTCTGTAATTTACAAAATTAACTAGGTAATACATTCGTTGGAAATTCTATTAATATAATGTATTTGTTCATGTTTATCATAAATAATTTTACTATTAATTTTAATAATGCGAGTACGTATTACATGTGGTTTTATACAGTTAAAGTACTTAAAATGCTTTTACGATCGTGTTTGAATGTCAATTTTTACGTAGTTTAAGAATAAGATTATACAACCCAAAGTGAACACAAAACTATTTACTACTAGTTAATTTATTTTAATACATCGATTTTAGTCATTAAGATTCTGTTGAAATAAAAACGCTTATTGTATTTATTTATCCTGAAATGTTGTTCCAAAATTGGGGAGTTTGTCGCAGATGTTAATAAAACTGAATCATATTTCAAAGTAAAAATCTGCACGTCACTCACTAGCCGATTCGCTGGCTGCTTACGGATGTCAAATCAGCGTCGAAATTGTGCGCGGTCGTTGTTTATCTGAAAAGTGATATACCAAAGCTAGCAAAAACTGATATACCCGGGACCGCTGGCATACAAAATATCTCCGCACAGTTAATAAGCGAGCGAACTCGTGTATTAGTGCAGCCTCGTTTGCGTTTTTTACAATTCGTTCAGGAAAGGATACTGTTAGTTCCATATTTTTAGTGTTTTCTTTAATAATAACTATTATTAGATAAGTATATATTTTATACTTAGAATTTCCTGCATTGTAGAGAATATTCAGTTATTCATTATTTTATTGTAGCGGGTTTATTAGCTTTCTCGTAAAAAGTCCATTTTATTTTATAGTAATAACCCCTAGTTTTGTAAATATATATGAGTATTTGTTTTATATTAGTCATATTCCTTGTTTTAATAGTAGCTTTTTCCATGTAATTAGGTTTAATATTTAATTTTTTTTTACATTTTACAATCGGAAATATTGCTTACTGTACTTAGTGCTTTGATAAATATTATCGCTTCATTTTGTTTTCGTTAGAGCATTAGGACTGCAAGTTTCGTTTTCCTTTGCATTATTTTGAAAATACGTCCATAATGGGTTTTCAACGATGTAAAGCGGAGCGCCGTGTAGTAACTGCTGTTAGACAACATAATCCGAATTACACTTATAAAAATCTGCTTGAACTTCAACCAAATGATAGTATGTTTCGCAATATATCCACTTTATTTCCAAAAACTATATACCGCTATCCATGCAACATTTTTAAGCTAATCCGTAAACAAAGTTTTAAGAGCGAATTCTGTAACAAACCTGATTCTAATATAAAAACTTTAAATAAAACTAGTTTAAGGTCATTACTGCTTGAAATGATTATAGAGGACGATGTAATGACTGTATCTTACCGGAAAGAAACTTCTATATACGGAAAATTATGTACTATTCTCCTTAGCATAGAATTTCGGCTTAGACCGGGTAGTATTTGTATATGAATACCCAGCATTTCCTGGCTTAATGTGCCTTGCACCTTGTGAAGTCGAGCAAAAACCCGCGCGATGGCCATGCTCTCTGGTGGCTCGTGTAGTTTGAGTATCTTGAGAACGAGGATACTTAGGCAGATTTGGCCGTTTTGCTGTTTGTGCATCCATATTCACTAACGTTTCGCAAGACCTTACAGCTTGCATAATCAGAGTGAAAGTCGCACTAAGAACCGAAGGTCGGTGTGGAGCTATTTATAGTCCTCTGTGCCAGGCGCGCGGAGTGGCGTAACGCTGGTTGGTCATCCGAGTGCAACGTAATCCGTGGGGCGTGGCCGTATGACGCACCGTGGTTGTAATGCTTTAGATCGTGTATCACAGGGGTCCACGTTTTACTAAGTTTAAAGCCATCTTCCCTGTTGATATTATTTGGATGTTTTTCTATTTCTATGGCTTCACGTATAACTCGCGGGAAGTAATGAGGTATTCTGGCAAGTACTCTGGCATGCTCAAATTCTAGAGTGTGTCCATTTGTAAATGTATGCTCAGCTACGGCTGATTTTGTGAGGCGTTTGTGTTTGCAATCGCCTTTATGTTCTTGGAGTCTTAGATCAACGGAACGACCAGTCTGTCCAATGTAACTCGAGCCGCAAGAACCAAGTGTCTAAAGCGGGGAATAATTAAACTTTTTGCCAAGTGCATTCACAATAATCACAGTTGCAAAAAATTCATTATTGCGATAAATAACAAACAAGCTACCGTGTACAGCTCATCTTTAAATTTTTGCCATAGAGAAAAACTGACCACATACGTTAAAGGGATTGAACGGTCTATCGTCAAAAAAAGCATTGTAAACTGCCTACCTCAACAATATAAGAAAAGGACAATTTTGGATGCTAACTGTGCTATATTGGAACAGCGAAACTTACAAAATATTAAATCTGATTCAACTTTGCCCAAAATTAGATCAGAAGCTAAAACCAACCTGGACAGAGACAAAAACGATATCCTAGATTTAATTAATATGCAGATTGAACACAGCGAATACATTAAAGAAATCTCTATTCCGTTTAATATTAAATTATACAGCATTGAACAATTGCATGTTCTTAGCCAACAAAACACGAACAAACTGTTACCAGTAATATATTTCGATGCAACTGGTGGTGTCGTCAGAAATCCTGCAAATAATAAAAAAAAAGGTATATAATAATAATAATAATGTTTATTGAGATTACATTGACATTACATTGACATTCATTTACAATAAAAAAGAAGACATAATCTCAACAGGCGAAGTGTCGGTGTAACCGTTTTTCAACTTCGCCTGAAAACAAATATCACAAACAATCGACATGAACGAGTGTGATGTAAAAGATAAACAATTTGTATAAATACATTCAACCACAAAGTACACAAGATAAATAAAAAAGAGACTAAAAAAGAGACTAGAGCATATATAAATAATACACAAGTATTAATCACCTAACTGTAGCTGATAAGACAATAATTTAAATTTAACTTTAAAAGTGTTAAGACTATAGTTAGCAAAGAACAATTCGCTAAATTTGTTTAATAACGCTGGAGCAGTAATTTCGAAGCATTTTTCAAATTTAGATGAGGAATGTTGAGGTATAGCGAACTGTACATTGTTTCTCAAGTTGAGATTATGCAGTGTCATCCTTTGGTTAAGTACAGCGAATAAATATGTAGGTAACTTATTAGTTAAAATATTAAATATAAGAGTACACTGATACAAAGTAAAACGATGTTTCATTTTAAGAATATGTAAATTGTTGTAGTAAGGAGTTACATGTTCCGAGCGATTAATAGCATATGCGTACCGTAGACAACAATTTTGAAGAAGCTGCAATTTGCGCTTGAACTGTTCGGTTAAGAAGGGGTAATACACTTGACTGCAGTAGTCCACCTGGCTAAGAATAAGAGAGTTCGCTATGTACCATTTGGTTTCATTCGGTAACAAAACTTTAAACTTATAAATGGATGAAAGCTTCATGTAACAAAGTCTTCATTTCTTCATAACATGAGATTCAAATTTTAAATGGCAATCGAGAAGGACACCAAGGTTTTTGACGCACTCGGTAAACTGAATTTCACTATCACCAATCACAATATTGACGGAAAGATTAGACAGAGCTTTTCTCCGGAGGATCGGTGAACCAACACACATGCACAGCGATTTAGAGGGATTAGAGGAATCTTTATACAGCCGTTGTAAAAGTACTACCAGCAGAACGGCTGTTTCCTATTGTTGAAATGATATCGTCACAACGTTTTGCCAAATCAATTTTCAAAATTCTAGACGATTTTAGGGTATTCTGCGAAGAAAGAAACAACTGGCCAGCTTTTGGCGCCGCAGTAACTGATATTAGTTTTGCAAACATTCATGCCATTTCTAAAGCTTGTAACAGATTAACATTAATTGAATATTTAGACCGTTGTATGAATATTATATCAGGTAAAATAGAGAAACCTCAAAATTTCGTTACTATTCACTTATGCTGTGCGCATTTTATGAAAATGGTAAGCAAAGACGTTGACCTTGTTTCGAAAAATTATACCCAAAATTTTTTTTTTAAGAAGTAATAGCGGCATGCATTACTTTTACAGATTTTGAGGTTGTTGTAAATTGGTTCTCGAATTTTTCGTTACTTTTATCTGAACCTTCTTATAATGTTGAGGTTAAAAATGCGCACTCAAATTTAATTATCATTCGCTGTACAGGAACTCCAACTGTAGATGATTGTAATACAGACTGCGTGTCTCTAAAAGATATGTCAGAAACTTCTTCTAATAAGAATGAACGGCTATATAGTAGCAGTCCTTTTTATAAATATTTTAAAGATTTACTTCCTTTCGAACCGTCTGCCAACAATCACATTACGCATACAACAAATATTTATTTTAATCAAAGCTTTCTCGACACGGTTTTAAAGAAATATTAATCATTTTTTCCACTCTGGAATGGTGTACTTCTGAAATCTGGGTATGATTTTAACAGATGCAGTAACGCACCCGTTGAAAATTATTTTAGTTTTTTTTTTAAATAATCTTCAAAGGTGAAAAAAATTGAAATGCTCTAGATTTATCCGTAGAACAAGAGAGCATGTACTATTTCTTCACAAGGAATCAACAATAAAATTTATGAAAACTGAACTCACGGGAAAATCCAAATTATCACTTAATTTCTCATAAAATACTTCGCAAGAAAAATGGAACAAAAAGAAGAAACCTCTACCTACTCATTTCTTAGGCAATTATTTAAGAAAACGGAAACTCGCTGTAGAAAAAAATCCTGAAACCAACAAAAGTGACATGAGCCAATTAATTTTATTAGATGACTTTACCCAATGTGTTTATTGTGGGTTAGGTACATTCGACAAACAAACGGCATGGGTTCAATGCGATCAATCTAAAGAGTGGGTGCATCAACAATGCGAATTGCCAGATAATTCTAGTTCTTTCAGTGGTACCTTTATCTGCAAATTTTGTACTGAAAAAGACTCAATTGCTACGCATGATGTCGTTCAGTCAGTGTCTGATATTTTTATTAAAAAATGTGAATCATATCTGGAATCACTCACACTTACTACAAACCAAATTTCCGAACTTGAAATTGACACTCGTGGTCAGAGGAGCGCTGAAAGTTGGAAGAGTAGTTAAAGCTAGGAATCCTTCGTATTCATCGCTTATAAAAGACATCCTATGTGGAAAATCTATTAATAACGAAGCCACTCAGTACGGTATTAAATGCGAGAAGAAATCAATAGAGCAATATGCAGAACAAATTAATACTTGTGTGAACGAAGTTGGTTTATTAATTCACAGAGACTACCCTTTCATAGGTGCTTCTCCTGACGGCTTTGTAGCCGAAGATGGTATTATAGAAGTTAAGTGTCCATTCTCATCGCGAAATTTACATCCTAATGATTTAAATATTGACTACTTAGATGTTTATAAGAAACTTAAAATAACACATTCGTATTATTATCAAATACAAGGCGTCCTAGAAGTTGCAAATCGCCAATGGTGCGATTTTGTTATTTAAACATCTAAAGGAATTAAGATAGAAAGAATACAGCAGGACAGAAGCTTTTGGTCTCGTATTTTTCCTAAACTAAAAGAATTTTATTTATTTTATTTATTGCCGGAAATTGTTGCTCCTTGTCAACAATTATCGGCACAAGACCGTCGATGGACAACGATAAAACCACTCGTTTTCCTAGAAAATGGATTGGTAGATGATATTTGGTTTTATAAAACATTAGAAAATGGACGAGGATATATAGTAGCTTGCTACAGTCAAAATTGATAAGAAAAAATTGGCAATGCCGCTACTGCAAAACGGAAATCACTGGTGTTTAGCTATTGTCGATTTCGAGCAAAAAACATTTAGCTACATAGATCCATCAGGTAGTACAATTGAAAAATCAAAACTAAAATTAAAAGTACTTTTGCAGTTTTTTAGCTGCTTCAATAACTACAATAAGCAATATTTGCCTTCGCAGTTTTCTGAATGGAGGATTGCCATTGATCAACATCCAATTCAAGACGATAGCTATAATTGTGGAGTATATATTGTATATTTCTTCAGCCAACTACCCTTCACATCACTTCAGTACTATTAACTAACACTTACAGAACTAATTGAAAAACTGTGTACAGCGTTCCCATAACCAATTTTTGAATACCTTTGGAATGGCTGCTACCTCCTTCGGAGGCTGACGAGTGTTTAGCAAGGGCACTGTTAGATTGGTTATGGGGCAACTTAGTTATGTATAAGTTTAATCGTGGCACCATGTACAGTTTTCTCATAATTAATTTTTGAATATTTTGGGGTTGGCTGCTACCCCCTTCGACGGCTTGCGAGTGTTTGGCAGGGGCACTGTTAGATTGGTTATGGGGCAACTTAATTTATGTATAAGTTTAATCGTGGCACCATGTACAGTTTTCTCGTAATTAATTTTTGAATATTTTGGAGTTGGCTGCTACCCTCTTCGACGGCTTGCGAGTATTTGGCAGGGGCACTGTTAGATTGGTTATGGGGCAAATTAATTTATGTATAAGTTGAATCGTGGCACCATGTACAGTTTTTTCGTAATTAATTTTTGAATATTTTGGGGTTGGCTGCTACCCCCTTCGACGGCTTGCGAGTGTTTGGCAGGGGCACTGTTAGATTGGTTATGGGGCAAATTAATTTATGTATAAGTTGAATCGTGGCACCATGTACAGTTTTCTCGTAATTAATTTTTGAATATTTTTGGGTTGGCTGCTACCCTCTTCGACAGCTTGCATGTATTAGAGCTTTTATTTAGTTGTTAGGATATTGTTGTTAATATAGATATTTATTTCTTACGTATTTCTGGCTATGTATGGTTTTTAAACTAAGGAAATCGAATAATACGTTATACGTGGTAGTGTGTGTGGTTATCTACATCTTTTGATTTTGTGGTTGCTTCGGGTATCCTCGTTAAAATTGGCTGCTATCTTTTGGCTGCTGTTTTCACGCCGGTCATGATATCACCGAGTGATGAATACTAGGTGTCGCAAGAACAAGAGTTCCTCCCCGTCCTTTGTTTGTTTCCCTTAACGATTACCGTTGACCCCGGAACCGGTCAGCGGGCGCGGGCGTCACTTAAACCTTAATTAAGTGAAAATCTAGATTGCCCGTACCAGGATTTGAACTCTCAACCGCTCCGGCTCCAGCGCTCCATGCTTCTCACTGTGACATCGTCCTACCGAGGTCCCGTTCCTCCCCGTATCTACCATTAGTTGACTATAACAAGCAAGTTCCTCTGATTGTAGTCTCACAGTTCACCCTGAGCTATTAGACACTTTTTAAGCTTGTTGTATACAAATACGAGGTGTGCAAATTAAGTAATGAGACTGACCTTTTTCAATCATTTTATTCGAATATAATTACAATTCAATATTGTCTCCCTCAATATAACTTCATTGGGAAGCCACACAGCCTCGGAGACGGTCCTTCCAATCGCCATAGCAGTGCTGGAACTCGGATACTGGAATAGCCTTCAGCTGGTCAGTTACAGCCGTTTAAATGTTTTCAAGTGTCCTAAAATAACGTCCCTTGAGGTTATTTTTCAATCTCGGGAAGAGGAAAAAGTGACAAACACTCGTCACCAGTAATGACACGTTCCAGAAAATGGAGATCATTTTCAATCGATCAAAAAAGGTCAAGGCACCTTCCCCTCCTGATGTCCATTTGATCCTGGGAAAGGTTTATTGGAACCATTTTTGCGCAGATTTGTCTCATCCCCAAGTCATTGATCAAAATCTGATGAACGGTGGATGTTAAATTCAACTCTTCCCCGACCATTCTGACTATCAACCGACGATCTGCAAGCACAAGATCTCGGATTCTGTCGACATTTTCATCGGTTCTTGAAGATGAAGGCCTTCCGCTGCGTGTTCATTTTCAATAGATTCTCTTCCTTCTGAAAATACCTTAAACCACCGAAAAACCTGAGCCCTTGACAAAACACTGTTTCCTTAGGTCTGCTGAAGTACTGAAAAAGTTTCCGTTGCACTGTGCCCAAGTCTGAAGTAAAACCTGATAGCACACCGTTGATCGCAATTGATGTCACTAATTTTTAGAACGCACTAGAAAAAACTGTTTCATGAAAAAATTTGCTACGGACAACCAAAGGATTCGAGCGAGTGCAACTCGTACTCAAGGCGTATCACACATTCACCTACCGTCCCTCCAAACCCCGCATTTCCAGTGTTGCCAGATCGAACGATACGTTGCCAGTCTCATCACTCAATTTACATATTTACCTCGTGTTTCCTAATATTTGCGGTTCAATTTTATTTGCACTTACTAAATCCACTTTTTGTGGAGCAATATTTCTAATTAAATATAACATTTCGGAATTGTTAGTAAATATAGAAATGCAGTAGTAGAATAACTCTAAATAAGTGCAATATTTGCTAGAACAGTTATATAAATAATTAGAGCTAACTCACCATACGAGTTTTGTTTCGTAAAGTACATTTTCATAGGTTACTACACAAAACTAGTGTTTTAGTTACCATAAGAGATCACCCCTTAAACATGAAGTAGGATGTCTAATCTGCGAGTCGGTTATCAGACCATTTCTAGCATACGCTTGTCAGGTTTGGGGAGTAGCTTCACAAACACTGGTGAAGAAATTATAGATATTTCAAAATAAAATTCGTCGTGTAATATTCAACGCGCCCTAGTTTGTGCAAAACTGTCCACTTAAACGAGAGGAAAATATCCCACACATTTAAGATTTTATCAAGACAGCAACAAGAACATACTCGCATTTTCGTGACATTACGCGGTGTTATGGATACAATTCTATTATAACACAGGATCTAAGGGTATTCAGTTTAGGCTAAAACGTCAACTTCACCAAGATGTTTATTTAAACTAATCAATTACAGATAATAGTGATCACGTGAAATACGATAAGTTACCTTTAATGTGATTGTAACGCAAAGTTCATTTCGGCAATTATAGTGTGGCATCTGCCTCTAGTCTTTACTTTAACACATTAATATGTAAAACTATATGCCAACCATGTAAAGCGAACCCGCTGATGTCGCTTATATTAAAAAGAAGTTCCAAGTCTGTTCTTTGTGCAACTTTATACTCATACCGCTAAAAACAAGAAAAAATTACTAATACCCATTTACGATATCATCTCGTTGGATGCATATGAAAACAAATCCAGACATATAAAATACATTTTATTATTCAACATGTACGCAAGAGTTTTTTATGCGACTTTTTAATGCCATTGATAACAGCCGATTTGAACATTAGCAAACTAAAATTGAAGCTTTTAACAAATTAAAATCAAATAAACATATTGGTATTGAATGCGGACGATCGTAATCCGTCGTATACTATTCATGTGTCACCCCTCGTCTTTAAGCACCGAATTCTGCTAGGTAGGTTAGAAATCAAAAACATCGTTTTGACTTTGTCCAGTTTGTTTCTGAAAAGTGATATTGTGTTCAGTCCAACCATTACCGTAATTTATTGTCATACATTCTACTACGACTTGGATAATGCTTATTTCTACTTTTTGTTGGACTATAGTCCCGAAAGCTTGTTGACTTTTATGTAAGCATTTGTTCTGCTCTGCACCGAATTTCCTGTAAGAAACTCTAGTTCTTATTGGCCCAGCGGATGAGCTATTTATAAGAGGTTACTCTCTCTTCAACAAACAGAAGATGTTCTTGTAGTGTGCATGTAATAACAAAGCTAAGGACAATAACTCACATAATGAGCGTCATCGCTTTTATCGACTATAGGGAAAAGGGGGATGGTGCAACCACGTTTTAGGTTTATACTCACAACATTCTTGTGAAAAAATGATGATTTTTTTCTCTGACGCTGGTGCAGTGTTACTTTGTCAAATCACTTACTACCATTGACTATTAAACCGAATGTAAAGACATTGATCACTACATGATTGAAGAATACCTTGCAAATGGGTGAAACTGCCCCGCATATGGGGTAGATTCAACCATGTCTGGGGTAGATTACACCAGTAGCAAAATGGGTATTAATCTATTCAAGGAACATGTGTTTCATTTGTAAAATGAAGATCTGGTATTACTAACGAAAGTCCCAATCTCTAAAATTGTATTTAAAAGGGAAAATTGTTGGATGTTCTTGCTGTTGCCTCGCAGTTGTTACCAAGGCTAGCAAAAGGCGATATACCCAGATGCGCTGGCATACATAATATCCGGGCATAGTTAATAGGCAAGCGAACTCAACTATTAGTACAGCTTCTTTTGCATTTTTGCACAATTGTTTTAGAACACCATAAGGTAGAAAAGCAACGATTATGATGATGATGATGTTTTAGAAGAAGATACATTTATTTCCATATTTTTAATGTTTTCTTTGATAATTATTGCTATTAGATATATATTTTAGACTTCGAATTGCCTGCATTGTAGAGAACATTCCGTTATTATTTATTTTGTAGTAGCTTTTTATTAGCGTCTCGTAAAAGCAATTTTATTTTATAGTAAATCTACAGCGTGATTCATAAGTATAGCCATTCAATTCAATGGGTGTATTTTGACCGCAGTAGAAATACATTGCACTAAAAACTAATCAGTTACAAAAAAAAATTAATTAGAATTTGGTGCAAACTTCTGAGAAGCACTGGCTAAATCAAACATTAATCTAATGCACCAAACGTAATTGAAATACTCAAACAACTGCTTTTTGCTTATGTATTTTATTCAAATTTGTTCTTATCGCAACCACCTGTGTCAACTTATGTTTATAGAAATTCATCCCATTAATCAATTTTAGCCATTAAATGTTTTAATATTTTGTGGAATTATTACTAATTTATGACGGAAAGTTGTTTTGTTTGGTGCCATGTAACCACCTTTAGAAATTAAATAATGCCCATACCTATGAATGATCCTGTATATTGTGTGCTTTATATTAGTCACACTCTTTGTTTTAATCGTAGTTTTCTGCCCACGCAATAAGGTTTAATATTTTATTATATTTCATTTTTCCAATCGTAAATATTGCTTACTGTACTATTAGTAATTTTTTCCTTCATATTTTTGTTAGAGCATTAATTGCAAGTTTAGTTTGTTATGTACCTATACTATTTTTTTAAACTACTTCCACAATGACCTTGCAACCAAATAACATTATGTTTCGCAATTTATCCACTTTATTTCCAAAGACGATATATCGTTTTCCATGCAACATTTTTAAGTTAATTTATCTACTTTGCATTCGTATTGAGGCTATTATGATACGCGTTTGCGTATCGTAATAGACAAAAAGCGGTGCTATAATAAAAATACTAAAAACAGAGTAATTAATGTTTTTAACGTTGGCAACCATAGGTACTTCGCTCCGTATACGTATCGAACTGTCAATAGTGTCAATAATAATTAATTGATTCAAATAGGAAAACCCTGACTGTGCTTGATTTAATCGCCACAAGACATCCAGAATTAAGATTATGATTATATCGCTGTCTACGGATACTATTAGGTTGAACGACACAGGCTAAATATAACAAAATATAAAATATACTTAGTGATTGACAGGTACGTTTTGCCGCCAGGTTGTGGAATAATTAGTATGTTAATAGCTAAATTAGGTATTTAATTATACACTGTATACAGAATTTCTACCTAAAGGCTCGTTTCGACTAGATAATTCTACTGCAGCTGTCATTGAAAGAATATATGATATTTCGAGAACCGCAAGAAACATTATTTCGTCTTCAGCATGATGCCCATAAATAAAATTATCCAATTTAGTCAGATAATTTTGAATATATACTCGACCCACTTAAGTCCATGAAATGCCGCCATTGGAAATACATATATAATACTAAAATAGTATTAGAAAATTTGGCTCTTTCCTTATATTTTACATTCTCCGGACAGTCGTCGATGTTTTCGGTATAAAAACCATCGTTTCAATTTCCTGCAGAATTATCTACGGTAAAATACTTGTCGGCTTCCATATGATAATTTTATTGTTCATAAAATGGATGCGTTTTAATGCAGGGCAGCAGTTTGGTATTCCCGTCAAATGGATTGTAGTATATTTTGGACTTTCCTTTCTCCTATGATATTGTTGACCATTTCTTGACAGTTCTCTCAAGGTCATATTTTTGGAAACATCAAGCTGCTATAAAAATTTTCTTCAGTAAAATAACCTAGTCAATTTATGTTCTGTTGTACGTCCTGAACGAGTGAAAGAAGTAATCCACGGAACTATACAAATCGAAGGTTTGCATAAATTCAAGGAGCATCGCGGACAGGCATTCTTACGACTAAATTATAAACGCTTTTTTGGAGCTCTAATTTATGACATTTCGGCGTGACTAATTTTCAAAATTCAACTATCATTAAAAAGGCATGATACTGAGCGTTTTGTTACCAACGCCAACTTGCTACTTTGCTGTTTATGATTAATATTAAAGCGCTGTAATTTGTGTTAAAACTTAATGGGAGACGCTTTAGTTGTTGCGTGAAGATACAAAATCAGAAATAATTACATTTTCCCACACAACAAATGGAGCAGTTGATGTAGTTCATATGACGATTACATCTTACGATCTCGATCGAAACACAAGGTGCTAACTGCTGGAAAATCCCGGTGGGCCGGTGAAATATAATGCATTTTTTTCGAGATTACAATACTTCTTTCGTCTTTTTTAGAAGAGGGGAGTAATAAAAAGACGACGACGATTCGCAACGTTATCACGATTAGCAAGAACCCCCAATATTGGGATTATCCGCTAGCAAAATATGGGCCGCGTTTTTACCAATAAGTAGTTAGCACTATACAGTTAAACGCAATAGTAATGGCGTAATTTAGAATAAATTTAGCCGCGTTAGAAACGAAACCTATCTAGGTGGTACTGCAATGAAAGTGAATAAGAAACCTTAATAAGCCTGAAACTGCAGCAACAAATCACGACCTTCAATGGCACATCGGAAATGAGTTCTGTAAAACACAAATTCAGCAGTTAATAAGAGCCGGCTTGCTTCTGGCAGCTATACTGCTTTGTGGACGGGTGTATAAAACGAAAGCATACGGCCTATAGATATAATCTACAGAACTGAAGCCTATCCATAAGCTACAAAATATCTACGATTTAGGAATCACAAGTCAAACGATTACACAAACATTGCCCTAAAGGTGCAAATCGGGCTGGAAGACCATTACACCTACATCTTTCTATAGCGGACAGTGAAAGCGAATGGCATGGCTGGAAGTAAGCCCAAATTGCACATGCCGAAAACAATTGAAAAATTTCAATAGCGTCAATTTTGAATATACTAGGCTAGTGCATATGTAAAATATTTTCAAAGTGTATCTATATTTTGAGCGCATACCCGTTGGGCTGTGTAGATCGCTATTTGCAATTGGTAGCTGACTTGTCACTAGGCCATCAAAGCTGAATTTCATAACTTGTATATCGTGGTGACGACACGCGTGTAGATAGATTAAGATTTATTGTTGTTCTCAGCGTTGCCAGCTGCGCCAATGCCCGGCAAGAAATGTAGTTATTTTGTTGTGCTGCTTAATAGAGACGCATCAGATTTCGTACCGGTTGATTTCTTGTTAAGCAAAATGCAGTGCGTTTTCACTGAAGTGACATGAGCTACTTTTCAGGAAAATACGAGGCAAGGTAAACTAAATCTGCGCATGAACCCGTACATCTCCTGACAGTGAGGAAAGTTTTCCTGGTAGTAAAATCTTCATGATATCAGCGGTGTGAAAACAGCAGCCAAAAGATAGCAGCCAATTTTAACGACGATACCCGAAGCAAACACAAAATCAAAAGATGTAGATAGCCACACACACTACCACTTATAAGCTATTATTCGATTTCCTTAGTTTAAAAACCATACATAGCCAGAAATACGTAAGGAATAAATATCTATATTAACATCAATATCCTACAACTAAATAAAAGCTCTAATACATGCAAGCTGTCGAAGAGGGTAGCAGCCAACCCAAAATATTCAAAAATTAATTACGAGAAAACTGTACATGGTGCCACGATTACACTTATACATAAATTAAATTGCCCCATAACCAATCTAACAGTGCCCCTGCCAAACACTCGCAAGCCGTCGAAGGGGGTAGCAGCTAACCCCAAAATATTCAAAAATTAATTACAGAGAAACTGTACATGGTGCCACGATTAAACTTATACATAAATTAAATTGCCCCATAACCAATCTAACAGTGCCCCTGCCAAACACTCGCAAGCCGTCGAAAGGGGTAGATGCCAACCCCAAAATATTCAAAAATTAATTACGAGAAAACTGTACATGGTGCCACGATTAAACTTATACATAATTAAATTGCCTCATAACCAATCTAACAGTGCCCCTGCCAAACACTTGCAAGCCGTCAAAGGGGGTAGCAGCCAACCCCAAAATATCAAAAATTAATTACGAGAAAACTGTACATGGTGCCGACTTAAACTTATACATAAATTAAGTTGCCCCATAACCAATCTAACAGTGCCCCTGCCAAACACTCGCAAGCCGTCGAAGGGTGTAGCAGCCAACCCCAAAATATTCAAAAATTAATTAAGAGAAAACTGTACATAAATTAAATTGTCCCATAACCAATCTAACAGTGCCCCTGCCAAACACTCGCAAGCCGTCGAAGGGGGTAGCAGCCAACCCCAAAACATTCAAAATTAATTACGAGAAAACTGTACATGGTGCCACGATGAAACTTATACATAAATTAAACTGCCTCATAAACAATCTAACAGTGCCCCTGCCAAACACTTGCAAGCCGTCAAAGGGGTAGCAGCCAACCCCAAAATATTCAAAAATTAATACGAGAAAACTGTACATAAATTAAATTGCCCTATAACCAATCTAACAGTGCCCTTGCCAAACACTCGCAACGCGTTGAAGGGGTAGCAGTCAACCCCAAAATATTCAAAAATAATTACGAGAAAACTGTACATGGTGCCACGATTAAACTTATACATAAATTATATTGCCTCATAACCTTATAACAGTGCCCCTGCCAAACACTCGCAAGCCGTCGAAGGAGGTAGCAGCCACCCCAAAATATTCAAAAAATTATTTACGAGAAAACTGTACATGGTGCCACGATTAAACTTATACATAAATTATATTGCCTCATAACCATTCTAACAGTGCCCCTGCCAAACACTCACAAGCTGTCGAAGGAGGTAGCAGCCACCCCATAATATTCAAACATTAATTACGAGAAAACTGTACATGGTGCAACAGCATAGGGAAGGACCTGACCGGAACAGCCTATTATACACGAAATTGAGAACAAACAATTAAAGTGGTCCGGACATGTACACAGCATGGATACGGAAATTTCGCTCCCTATATTTCGTTCCCCACATTTCGTACCCCACATTTCGTTCCCGGGATATTTCGTCTCCCACATCTCGTACCGCGAAACTTCGTTCCCGAGCGAGCTCAATTTCTCCTAGATTACAGGCGTTGAAAAACGAGTGCAGCAATCTGAATACAGTTAGAAAATGAAAGATATTTAATTAATTTATTTATGATAAAAACAAAATAAATTGTATTTATTAAAAATGACTGTTTAATCTAAGTACGTATCTTCCTAATATTTTTATAGGGCCATAATTTCTCATTCTGAACAACTTTTATTAGTAATATTTTGCCGTATCATGTACAAAAGGGTAGTTTACCTGAAAAGAAAATAATTTTTGCTTAACTGTCAAGGCGACTTGTTTTTGAAAAACTAAAAATTTTCTTAAAATTCTCTACAAACCAAGAAGGAATTATAATTCCGATAACATTTTCATGTAAAAGCAAAGAGCATATGTTTTTTGGTAAAACTAAAAATAAAATTTAGTTCTCTCTTGTAAACTCAATCGCGGGGACATACTGTATATAGTTCTTATCAGTTTATTATAATAAATAAATTAATTAAAATATCTTTCATATAGGAAATGGATAATGGGCCCAACGCCGTGAGGCACAAATGGGAAACGGAAAAGAAGAAGAAGTAGAAGAAGATATTGCTAGAGCCTGTAAGTGGGGAGGTCACAGCGTAAGTGAGACAGACAACCAACCTTCTACGTACTTGGTGAGCTGTGCGCAAGCGTCGTCCGTGCCGTGGGGAAGTGAAGCTCACGGTCAAGTTTAAAATTGGCTTCTAAAGGCGGAGTTCGAATACTCAGGCATGCGCACGAGACGCGTAGTGTTCAGAGTGAAACTACGTCGACGCCGTTGTTTCCGCCCGTTCCCAGACCCTACTAGCAATATAGAAGTAATACATATATGGCTAAACCTAACATGCTAACCTTGAATTTGACATAGACTTACAGTGCCGCCAACATATTATTCATACGTTTGAATTTCCACAGTCCGCTGAGGATCAGTTTTTTTATCTCTCGACACAATAAAACAACATACTCCAGTATAATAATCATACAGGGCATTAATGTAGTATGACAATTATATCTATAACGTTAATGTTGTTAAATAATATTGATTTGTAACTTACTCAACATTTCTGCTTGAAATGAGTTGGTCTGTATATGCATTTCAACGAACTAATCCTGATAGAGGATAGATCTGTTGTCAATTTTGTCTGTAATTTACAAAATTAACTAGGTAATACATTCGTTGGAAATTCTATTAATATAATGTATTTGTTCATGTTTATCATAAATAATTTTACTATTAATTTTAATAATGCGAGTACGTATTACATGTGGTTTTATACAGTTAAAGTACTTAAAATGCTTTTACGATCGTGTTTGAATGTCAATTTTTACGTAGTTTAAGAATAAGATTATACAACCCAAAGTGAACACAAAACTATTTACTACTAGTTAATTTATTTTAATACATCGATTTTAGTCATTAAGATTCTGTTGAAATAAAAACGCTTATTGTATTTATTTATCCTGAAATGTTGTTCCAAAATTGGGGAGTTTGTCGCAGATGTTAATAAAACTGAATCATATTTCAAAGTAAAAATCTGCACGTCACTCACTAGCCGATTCGCTGGCTGCTTACGGATGTCAAATCAGCGTCGAAATTGTGCGCGGTCGTTGTTTATCTGAAAAGTGATATACCAAAGCTAGCAAAAACTGATATACCCGGGACCGCTGGCATACAAAATATCTCCGCACAGTTAATAAGCGAGCGAACTCGTGTATTAGTGCAGCCTCGTTTGCGTTTTTTACAATTCGTTCAGGAAAGGATACTGTTAGTTCCATATTTTTAGTGTTTTCTTTAATAATAACTATTATTAGATAAGTATATATTTTATACTTAGAATTTCCTGCATTGTAGAGAATATTCAGTTATTCATTATTTTATTGTAGCGGGTTTATTAGCTTTCTCGTAAAAAGTCCATTTTATTTTATAGTAATAACCCCTAGTTTTGTAAATATATATGAGTATTTGTTTTATATTAGTCATATTCCTTGTTTTAATAGTAGCTTTTTCCATGTAATTAGGTTTAATATTTAATTTTTTTTTACATTTTACAATCGGAAATATTGCTTACTGTACTTAGTGCTTTGATAAATATTATCGCTTCATTTTGTTTTCGTTAGAGCATTAGGACTGCAAGTTTCGTTTTCCTTTGCATTATTTTGAAAATACGTCCATAATGGGTTTTCAACGATGTAAAGCGGAGCGCCGTGTAGTAACTGCTGTTAGACAACATAATCCGAATTACACTTATAAAAATCTGCTTGAACTTCAACCAAATGATAGTATGTTTCGCAATATATCCACTTTATTTCCAAAAACTATATACCGCTATCCATGCAACATTTTTAAGCTAATCCGTAAACAAAGTTTTAAGAGCGAATTCTGTAACAAACCTGATTCTAATATAAAAACTTTAAATAAAACTAGTTTAAGGTCATTACTGCTTGAAATGAATATAGAGGACGATGTAATGACTGTATCTTACCGGAAAGAAACTTCTATATACGGAAAATTATTTAGTCATTTTAAAAGAAAGAATTCTTTACTAAACCGAAAATCTATCCATAATATGTGACAAAAAGCAAAAAATTCGAAAGTAGGTACTTTAAGAGTTACAGTGACAAAATCAGCATGTTCTGACTATGCAACGTCAAACCCCAAAACATTCGATTTTATCAGCCAATAATCCTGATGAACTAGACAAATGTAAACGTGTACTTTTCCCCATTCTCCCAGTGAATGAGGACTTGTCACCAATTTCTAATACTAATACATATTCACTGAAATTCGTAGATGAAACGAGCGCAGTACAAACATATTTTGAAGTTGCGGACGAAAAGGAGAAAACGTGCGTTTCTTCTGAAAGGAGAGAGAATATTGGTGAAATGAAAATGGATGCAAACTTAACCGATGTTAAAAGCCACTTCTACGTCGAGCGTAAGTCAAAGAATGGACTGTTTTTAGAGCCGCAAGTATTATCACCTATAAACAAACAAAACAATAACACAATGGATTCTCTAAATGAACTAACATTTTTAGAAATGCAAAGTGATGCTAGTGTAAATGGCATTTACGCACATATCGATAAAGTTAGTGAAATACATAAAGACGGACGTTCGAATGACTGGACCAGTTTACTAGTACATGAATCTTCCAGTTATAGTCGGTACAATAACTTAGATGTAACGAAAGATATTTGTGATATTCCTAATTGCCTTTTGAGTTTATCAGGTGCTAATAATGAATCAGTTCTGCCTAAAGGTTCAATCAATATATTAGAAATAAATAAAAAAAATATATCTTATACAGAATGCAAAATTTTAGAAGGTCATTTTACTATACCAGACGACATTTGGAGCTGTATTTTTAAAAACAGTAAGCTAGCGATTATTATCCATTTTATGTTCGCAAAATGATTTCTAAATACGTCAATAATGTATGTCAGTTAGTCTTCAAATATACCAAGTATCTAAAGCGGGGAATAATTAAACTTTTTGCCAAGTGCATTCGCAATAATCACAGTTGCAAAAAATTCATAATTGCGATAAATAACAAACAAGCTACCGTGTACAGCTCATCTTTAAATTTTTGCCATAGAGAAAAACTGACCACATACGTTAAAGGGATTGAACGGTCTATCGTAAAAAAAGCATTTAAAACTGCCTACCTCAACAATATAAGAAAAGGACAATTTTGGATGCTAACTGTGTTATATTGGAACAGCGAAACTTACAAAATATTAAATCTGATTCAACTTTGCGCAAAATTAGATCAGAAGCTAAAACCAACCTGGACAGAGACAAAAATGATATCCTAGATTTAATTAATGTGCAGATTGAACACAGCGAATACATTAAAGAAATCTCTATTCCGTTTAATATTAAATTATACAGCGATGAACAATTGCATGTTCTTAGCCAACAAAACACGAACAAACTGTTACCAGTAATATATTTCGATGCAACTGGTGGTCTCGTCAGAAATCCCGCAAATAATTTAAAAAAAAGGTATATCTTTATACAGCCGTTGTAAAAGTACTACCAGCAGAACGGCTGTTTCCTATTTTTGAAATGATATCGTCACAACATTTTGCCAAATCAATTTTCAAAATTCTAAAGGATTTTAGGGTATTCTGCGAAGAAAGAAACAACTGGCCAGCGTTTGGCGCCGCAGTAACTGATTTTAGTTTTGCAAACATTTATGCCATTTCTAAAGCTTGTAACAGATTAACGTTAATTGAATATTTAGACCGTTGTATGAATATTATATCAGGTAAAATAGAGAAACCTCAAAATTTCGTTACTATTCACTTATGCTGTGCGCATTTTATGGAAATGGTAAGCAAAGACGTTGACCTTGTTTCGAAAAATGATACCCAAAAATTTTTTTTTAAAGAAGTAATAGCGGCATGCATTACTTTTACAGATTTTGAGGTGGTTGTAAATTGGTTCTCGAATTTTTCGTTACTTTTATCTGAACCTTCTTATAATGTTGAGGTTAAAAATGCGCACTCAAATTTAATTATCATTCGCTGTACAGGAACTCCAACTGTAGATGATTGTAATACAGACTGCGTGTCTCTAAAAGATATGTCAGAACCTTCTTCTAATAAGAATGAACGGCTATATAGTAGCAGTCCTTTTTATAAATATTTTAAAGATTTACTTCCTTTCGAACCGTCTGCCAACAATCACATTACGCATACAACAAATATTTATTTTAATCAAAGCTTTCTCGACACGGTTTTAAAGAAATATTAATCATTTTTTCCACTCTGGAATGGTGTACTTTTGAAATTATCTGGGTATGCTTTTAACAGATGCAGTAACGCACCCGTTGAAAATTATTTTAGTTTTTTTTTTAAATAATCTTCAAAGGTGAAAAAAAATTGAAATGCTCTAGATTTATCCGTAGAACAAGAGAGCATGTACTATTTCTTCATAAGGAATCAACAATAAAAATTATGAAAACTGAACTCACGGGAAAATCCAAATTATCACTTAATTTCTCAGAAAATACTTCGCAAGAAAAATGGAACAAAAAAAAAGAAACCTCTACCTACTCATTTCTTAGGCAATTATTTAAGAAAACGGAAACTCGCTGTAGAAAAAAATCCTGAAACCAACAAAAGTGACATGAGCCAATTAATTTTATTAGATGACTTTACCCAATGTGTTTATTGTGGGTTAGGTACATTCGACAAACAAACGGCATGGGTTCAATGCGATCAATCTAACGAGTGGGTGCATCAACAATGCGAATTGCCAGATAATTCTAGTTCTTTCTTTGTACTGAAAAAGACTCAATTGCTACGCATGATGTCGTTCAGTCAGTGTCTGATATTTTTATTAAAAAATGTGAATCATATCTGGAATCACTCACACTTACTACAAACCAAATTTTCGAACTTGAAATTGACACTCGTGGTCAGAGGAGCGCTGAAAGTTGGAAGAGTAGTTAAAGCTAGGAATCCTTCTTCGTATTCATCGCTTATAAAAGACATCCTATGTGGAAAATCTATTAATAACGAAGCCACTCAGTACGGTATTAAATGCGAGAAGAAATCAATAGAGCAATATGCAGAACAAATTAATACTTGTGTCAACTAAGTTGGTTTATTAATTCACAGAGACTACCCTTTCATAGGTGCTTCTCCTGACGGCGTTGTAGCCGAAGATGGTATTATAGAAGTTAAGTGTCCATTCTCATCGCGAAATGTACATCCTAATGATTTAAATATTGACTACTTAGATGTTTATAAGACACTTAAAATAACACATTCGTATTATTATCAAATACAAGGCGTCCTAGAAGTTGCAAATCGCCAATGGTGCGATTTTGTTATTTATACATCTAAAGGAATTAAGATAGAAAGAATACAGCGGGACAAAAGCTTTTGGTCTCGTATTTTTCCTAAACTAAAAGAATTTTATTTATTGCCGGAAATTGTTGCTCCTTGTCAACAATTATCGGCACAAGACCATCGATGGACAACGATAAAACCACTCGTTTTCCTAGAAAATGGATTGGTAGATGATATTTGGTTTTATAAAACAGCAGGGGTCCCGAGTGGTGTAGCTTGAACAAGCGTCCACGTTCGATCAGCAGAGTTAAGCAACGCTGTCTCTGGTCAGAACTTGGATGGGAGTTCCACGGCTGCATCTCTCGGCGCCTCGTGGTACGGCTATCACGGAAAAAAGTTGGTCCCGGCGGTCATACAACATCATGGCAGTCGTTAGTGGGGTTGGAAGTCCTCATAACTGCACAGCGACGCCTGTAATTGGCATAACGGCTGTTGGCTGAGTGCAAATTAAATAAATAAAAAAATTAGAAAATGGACGAGGATATATAGTAGCTTGCTACAGTAATCCAGATTGCTGCTATCGGTTGCACATTAATGACTACGAAACGTTAAATACTAGACAATGGTTAAATAATTATCTTGTAGACTTAGTTATGAATCTCATGAGTGGAAACAATTTCCGAGTTGTACCCACAAATTACTCTACCATAATATTTCAACAAACTAACTATACCGATTATTTCCTGTCCAACGTCAAAATTGATAAGAAAAGATTGGCAATGCCGTTACTGTAAAACGGAAATCACTGGTGTTTAGCTATTGTCGATTTCGAGCAAAAAACATTTAGCTACATAGATCAGTTAGGTAGTACAATTGAAAAATCAAAACTAAAATTAAAAGTACTTTTGCAGTTTTTTAGCTGCTTCAATAACTACAATAAGCAATATTTGCCTTCGCAGTTTTCTGAATGGAGGATTGCCATTAATCAACATCCAATTCAAGACGATAGCTATAATTGTGGAGTATATATTGTATATTTCTTCAGCCAACTACCCTTCACATCACTTCAGTACTATTAACTAACACTTAACAGAACTAATTGAAAAACTGTGTACAGCGTTCCCATAACCAATTTTTGAATACCTTTGGAATGGCTGCTACCTCCTTCGGAGGCTGACGAGTGTTTAGCAGGGGCACTGTTAGATTGGTTATGGGGCAACTTAATTTATGTATAAGTTTAATCGTGGCACCATGTACCGGGTGGCCAATTAAGAAGGGCACTCGGCCCTATCCCGAAAAGTAATTGCCGTAAAGACTTGGGGTAAAAAAATTTATGACTAAAGCGGCCAAGAGAAAATGCTGGAAATTATTTTTAAGTTTCTAGAATGGCCGCCAGGGGGCGTAATCGCATTCTTGAATTTTAAATCCCGTTTTTTGAGAAATATTCCTATATTATAGATAGCTAAAATAAACACCGTTTTAAAGCTGAGATAAATTTGATTCTTTTTTGTTCAATGATTTTTGCTCTATCCCTTAAGGGAAACTGGTGGGGGGTGTCCGAACATTTTCGGAAAGAAATATCAATAACTTCAAAATGGTTGAACGGATTTTGTCAAACTTGGAGTCGTTGAAAAGGGATTTTCTTAGGCTATCAATGCTGCCTTGAGCGGATTGATTTAGATTGCTTGTGTCGCCGCTAGAGGGCGTTTTGCGACAACACTACAAATGAAATAGATTTTCTCAAAAAAATTAAATGCAACGATATTACTTTTATTGCAACAAAAGATAGCCAACTAAGGGTCTAACACGCTAGTAAAAACCGCATTTCGATATTTGTTTCCTAACCTAAAATATCAGTAAAGCAAGTTAAAACTCGAAAGAATGTCGCATCTTTGGGAATATTTTCAGTATACCTGCCATTATTAAATCCTAATTATCGTTCTTTTAGCAAAATATATATAAATTTACTGTTCTCTATCTAGACTACAGTGTACTATATATGTGTTTCTTTCTATTTTTACGGGCTCTAAAACGCAAGTCGCAACTCCAATGAGATATACATGCCATTGAGGAGTGCATCTATTCGTTACAAATCTGTAAATCGAATTATCTCCAAAACGGTTACTTTTACGAATAAAAGTGATGATATCTTTATTGTTGGGAATTTCATAAGCTACAAATTTGATACTCAATATTTTTTCTGTAAAAGTGACCGTTAACTAGATATTCACGAAATACCGTTTTTGGTGACCTTTGCCCCCCCCCCCTTAAAATTTTTAGCGGCACTCGGATCGATGAGGACTTTTGACATTTTGTTTAGAACCACAATATCAAGGCTCATACCAAAATCCAGCTTTCCGGGAATTTTTCCGAGGAGCAATGTCTAATTTCTCTGGACTATTAGTTGACTATAACAAGCAAGTTTCTCTGATTGTAGTCTCACCGTTCACCCTGAGCTATTAGACACTTTTTAAGCTTGTTGTATACAAATACGAGGTGTGTAAATTAAGTAATGAGACTGACCTTTTTCAATCATTTTATTCGAATATAATTACAATTCAATATTGTCTCCCTCAATATAACTTCATTGGGAAGCCACACAGGCTCGGAGACGGTCCTTCCAATCGTCATAGCAGTGCTGGAACTCGGATACTGGAATAGCCTTCAGCTGTCAGTTACAGCCGTTTAGATGTTTTCAAGTGTCCTAAAATAACGTCCCTTGAGGTTAGTTTTCAATCTCGGGAAGAGGAAAAAGTGACAAACACTCGTCACCAGTAATGACACGTTCCAGAAAATGGAGATTATTTTCAATCGATCAAAAAAGGTCAAGGAACCTTCCTCTCCTGATGTCCTTTTGATCCTGGGAAAGGTTTATTGGAACCATTTTTGCGCAGATTTGTCTCATCCCCAATTCATTGATCAAAATCTGATGAACGGTGGATGTTAAATTCAACTCTTCCCCGACCATTCTGACTATCAACCGACGATCTGCACGCACAAGATCTCGGATTCTGTCGACATTTTCATCGGTTCTTGAACATGAAGGCCTTCCGCTGCGTGGTTCATTTTCAATATACTCTCTTCCTTCTGAAAATGCCTTAAACCACCGAAAACCCTGAGCCCTTGACAAAACACTATCTCCTTAGGTCTGCTGAAGTACTGAAAAAGTTTCCGTTGCACTGTGCCCAAGTCTGAAGTAAAACCTGATAGCACACCGTTGATCGCAATTGATGTCACTAATTTTTAGAACTCACTAGAAAAAACTGTTTCAGGAAAAAAATTGCTACGGACAACCAAATGATTCGAGCGAGTCCAACTCGTACTCAAGGCGTATCACACATTCACCTACCGTCTCTCCAAGCCCCGCATTGCCAGTGTTGCCAGATCGAACGATACGTTGCCAGTCTCATCACTCAATTTACATATTTACCTCGTATTTTCTAATATTTGCGGTTCAATTTTATTTACACTTACTAAATCCACTTTTTGTGGAGCAATATGTCTAATTAAATATAACATTTCGGAATTGTTAGTAAATATAGAAATGCAGTAGTACAATAGCTCTAAATAAGTGTGATGTTTGCTAGAACAGTTATATAAATAATTAGAGCTAACTCACCATACGAGTTTTGTTTTGTAAAGTACATTTTCATAGCTTACTACACAAAACTAGTGTTTTAGTTACAATAAGAGATCATGCACCCCTTAAACATGACGTAGGATGTCTAATCTGCGAGTCGGTTATCAGACCATTTCTAGCATACGCTTGTCAGGTTTGGGGAGTAGCTTCACAAACACTGGTGAAGATATTATAGATATTTCAAAATAAAATTCGTCGTGTAATATTCAACGCTCCCTAGTTTGTGCGAAACTGTCCACTTAAACGAGAGGAAAATATCCCACACATTTACGATTTTATCAAGACAGCAACGAGAACATACTCGCATTTTCGTGACATTACGCGGTGTTATAGATACAATTGTATTATAACACGGGATCCAAGGGTATTCAGTTTAGGCTAAAACGTCAACTTCACCAAGATGTTTATTTAAACTAATCAATTACAGATAATAGTGATCACGTTAAATACGATAAGTTACCTTTAATGTGATTGTAACGCAAAGTTCATTTCGGCAATTATAGTGTGGCATCTGCCTCTAGTCTTTACTTTAACACATTAATATGTAAAACTATATGCCAACCATGTAAAGCGAACCCGCTGATGTCGCTTATATTAAAAAGAAGTTCCCGGTCTGTTCTTTGTGCAACTTTATACTCATACCGCTGAAAACAAGAAAACATGACTAATACCCATTTACGATATCATCTCGTTGGATGCATATGAAAACAAATCCAGACATATAAAATACATTTTATTATTCAACATGTACGTAAGAGTCCCTTATCCCACTTTTTAATGCCATTGATAACAGCCGATTTGAACATTAGCAAACTAAAATTGACGCTTTTAACAAATTAAAATCAAATAAACATGTTGAGATTGAATGCGGACGATCGTAATCCGTCGTATACTATTCATGTGTCGCCCCTCGTCTTTAAGCACCGCATTCTGCTAGGTAGGTTAGAAATCAAAAACATCATTTTGACTTTGTCCACTTTGTTTCTGAAAAGTGATATTGTGTTCAGTCCAACCATTACAGTAATTTTCTGGCGTCTATTCTACTACGACTTGGATAATGCTTATTTCTACTTTTTGTTGGACTATAGTGGTAGATAATAATTTATACTTCTTGTAGCGCGCATAACATGGCTGAAGCTTTGTAAGCTTCTGTTATTTAGCAATCGCCATATTTCTCCATTAGTTACCCTATCTGTGCGATGTGTTTCCGAAATTCGGTAATAAGTCCACAACCCGAAAGCTTGTTGACTTTTATGTAAGCATTTGTTCTGCTCTGCACCGAATTTCCTGTAAGAAACTCTAGTTCTTATTGGCCCAGCGGATGAGCTATTTATATGTGGTTACTCTCTCTTCAACAAACAGAAGATGTTCTTGTAGTGTGCATGTAATAACAAAGCTAAGGACAATAACTCACATAATGAGCGTCATCGCTTTTATCGACTATAGGGAAAAGGGGGATGGTGCAACCACGTTTTAGGTTTATACTCACAACATTCTTGTGAAAAAATGATGATTTTTTTCTCTGACGCTGGTGCAGTGTTACTTTGTCAAATCACTTACTACCATTGACTATTAAACCGAATGTAAAGACATTGATCACTACATGATTGAAGAATACCTTGCAAATGGGTGAAACTGCCCCGCATATGGGGTAGATTCAACCATGTCTGGGGTAGATTACACCAGTAGCAAAACCTATGGGTATTAATATATTCAAGTAACATTTGTTTCATTTGTAAAATGAAGATCTGGTATTACTAACGAAAGTCAGAATCTCTAAAATTGTATTTAAAATGGAAAATTGTTGGATGTTCTTGCTGTTGCCTCGCAGTTGTTACCAAGGCTAGCAAAAGGCGATATACCCAGATGCGCTGGCATACATAATATCCGGGCATAATTAATAGGCAAGCGAACTCAACTATTAGTACAGCTTCTTTTGCATTTTTGCACAATTGTTTTAGAACACCATAAGGTAGAAAAGCACCGATTATGATGATGATGATGTTTTAGAAGAAGATACATTTATTTCCATATTTTTAACGTTTTCTTTGATAATTATTGCTATTAGATATATATTTTAGACTTCGAATTGCCTGCATTGTAGAGAACATTCCGTTATTATTTATTTTTTAGTAGCTTTTTATTAGCGTCTCGTAAAAGCAATTTTATTTTATAGTAAATCTACAGCGTGATTCATAAGTATAGCCATTCAATTCAATGGGTGTATTTTGACCGCAGTAGAAATACATTGCACTAAAAACTAATCAGTTACAAAAAAAATTAATTAGAATTTGGTGCAAACTTCTGAGAAGCACTGGCTAAATCAAACATTAATCTAATGCACCAAACGTAATTGAAATACTCAAACAATTGCTTTTTGCTTATGTATTTTATTCAAATTTGTTCTTATCGCAACCACCTGTGTCAACTTATGTTTATAGAAATTCATCCCATTAATCAATTTAAGCCATTAAATGTTTTAATATTTTGTGGAATTATTACAAATTTCTGACGGAAAGTAGTTTTGTTTGGTGCCATTTAACCACTTTTAAATTTAATGCCCATACCTATGAATGATCCTGTATATTGTGTGCTTTATATTAGTCACACTCTTTGTTTTAATCGTAGTTTTCTGCCCACGCAATAAGGTTTAATATTTTATTCCTTTTTTTAATTTTTCCAATCGTAAATATTGCTTACTGTACTATTAGTCATTTTTTCCATTATATTTTTGTTAGATCATTAAAATTGCAAGTTTAGTTTCTTATGTACCTATACTATTTTTTTTTTTGGAAACCACTTCCACAATGACCTTGCAACCAAATAACATTATGTTTCGCAATTTACGCACTTTATTTCCAAAGACGATATATCGGTTTCCATGCAACATTTTTAAGTTAATTTGTACACAAAGTTTTAAAAAGAATTCTATAACGAACCAGACTGTAATATAAAAATGCTAAATAAACCAGTTTAAGGTCATTGGTGCTTGAAATAAATATAGAGGACCAAGTAATGATTGTATTTTGCTGGGAAGAAACTGCTGTATAGGAAAAATCATTTTAAATGAAATTATTTTTTACTAAACCGGAAAATTATAATATGTGAGAAAAACTAAAAATTCAAAAGTACTTCAAGATGCACAATGACAAAATCAGCTGATTCTGACTATGATTTACCTGTAACATCAACACCAAACCATCTATTTTATGCACAAATAATTCCGATGAACTACACAATTGCACACGTGTAATTTTCCACATTTCTTCAGTGGATGAGGATTCGTCATCAATTTCTAATGCCAATGAATATTCACTGAAATTCATAGATGACACGAGCGCTGTAACACATAAAAATATTTTGAAGTTACAAAGAAAGAAAGAGAAAGTTTGAGTTTTTCTGAAAGCAAAGAGAATATTACTGAAATAAAAATAAATGTGAATTTTAGCGATGCTAGAGCAACTTCGACGTAGAGAATAAGTCATAAATTGAATTTTAGCGCCGCATGTATTATGGCCAATAACTCAACAAACCAATTTCACAATGCATTGTCTAGCCTAGATTATAGTATTTCACAGGGTGTGAATTCAATCGTGGCACTATGTGCAGTTTTTTCACAAGGAATTTTTGAATAGTTTGGGGTCGGCTCTACCCCCTTCCACGGTTCGCTAGTATTTGACAAGGAGACAGTTAGCTTGGTTACAGGGCAGACCCATTTATGTGTGAGCTTAATCGTGGTAATACATACAATTTTTTCAAAAATAGTTTTTAAATGTCTTGGAAATGGCTGCTACATGCTTCCACAGCTTGCCAGTATTTGACCAGGGCACAGTTAACTTGGTTACAGGGCAGATCCATTTATGTGTTAGTTTAATCGTCGTAATGTTTATAGTCTTTTCATAAATAATTTTTAAATGTTTTGGGGTTGGTTGCTACCCCGTTGACAGGGCGCGAGTATTTGACAGGATTGCCGTTTGATTGGTGTAGGAAATATTAATTTAGCTGTGTAGTAAAGGGAAGTTGCTCTAGGTTGAAGTGTTGTTGATTCTGAATTTATTTATTAGTGCGTTGTCCTTAATATAGGTACATAATTACTTTACGAAAAAGGTAGTTAGAAATTCGTTACTTATTTCTGGCTAAGTAGAGTTTTTGAGCTCAAGAAATCTAATTTTAATTTATAATCGGTGTTGTACCGGCCCATCTAATTGTTTTTGTTTTGTGGTTGTGAAAGTGTTTTCTGAATAATGTTTTAGTGGATGCAAAATAAAGTTCACACGTCAATTAGAATTGTCAATTGTCAGGTCAGCGTTACCAAGCACCACAAAATTCCATAACCATTACAACTGCGATTTTTATTTGAAAATGGCATAAAAGGCTCAAAATAGAAATATATAGTACGTAAACGTTGTTCGAAACTTGGACTCGTGTAAAAGAACTGCCTTCTGAAACTAGGGTTGCCAGCTTTCGTATATGAAAAAACCGGACATAGTTCGTTCTCTTATTGAGAAATTCATAATAATCTACACATACGAAACGAAGGAAATTTAATTAATTATGTAATAATGAAACGTTATCCTCTTATTTCCCTATGATGATTTTAATTTATGTGATTATCCAAACCAAGTTCCAATATTTAACAATTACCTAACACTTCGAAGTCAGAAAAGTAAAACGTATGACTACGTTGTCACATAAACGTAATATATTGCCGATGCAGTAAGCAGGTCAGCTGTGTGAATTATCAGTAAACCTAAAGAAAGGCATCAAATCTCTGACGTCACGGCTTTGTGACGTCAGGTAAAGAAAGCCAGTTATTTCCACCCATGCGAACTATGAGTACAGATCGTATCAACATTTTTATTGCAATTATCAACAATAATTGTTGTTTTTATAAAAGAGTAGTAATTGAGTGCCTTTGTTAGTGTTTGGTGGTGTGTGTGTGAGTGATTTACCATTAATATTGCATAAGAAACTTGTAAATAACTGTGCACAGCTATTTATGAAATAAGTGCATTGTCACCGCATGCGGATTTGTATTGGAATTGTATTATATGAACTATAACAGAGCTGGTTTTGAAATTTATTGTAGCGGAGGTGTTCCGTTTCGGGAAAAAACGATATTATTTTTTAAACCAAATTACCGGGACGCAGCAGGAGAGCTATTTAGTTAATTTTCTTTGGTGCCATTTCATAACGAGTGGTAAAGTGAATAATAATCGATTCAGCAAAGGAGATAGATTTAGAAAACCAAGTACGTTAACAAATAAATAAGCCAAATTTAGCGTTTTATATTTTCTAGAGTAAAATTCAAATTTCATAGTAAAAACAGAAGCTATTTAATTTCATAAAAATAAGTTGTCAGTATCAGTTCCATTATAGGCGTCGGAATAGGAGGAAGAAATCATAGCTTACTAATTTTATTCTACATCACTATACTGAAAGTCAGATTGAGTTGAATCACTTAAATCGCCATTACAAATATATTGTACACAGAGTCACATGTATAAAACGGTTTGTAAAGCTGTTTTGTTCGGAATATGCAACATATTCACGAACTTCTATGAAAAAATGAATGCTTAAGTGGCACCCGCGACTTATTATTTTGACATTTTGCCATGAAATTTGAACTTTACTCTACCTAGTGTGAAGCCACCCATTTAATTTTGCGCTACCTATACTAAACTTCTGTATTCAAGGTTTTTGCTTTGAAAGTTACAAAAAAGCGACTAGGGTGCGACTACGGGCTGATTCACGATTGGTAACCCCATTTCAATAGGGCACCCTTATTTTTTAAGTTATAGACACATGTAAACCCTCTGAGCTTATACGATTTAACGCTAAATTCTACAAACGGGCGACCTTTCTGCACTTGCACTACATGCCAAAGAGTTGCGGCCTTATCCTTTAGATGGTTTTAGCTGTACACGCACTGGATCGGTCACACACGATGGTTGCCATTCGCATCTATTCGTTCTTTGGAGCTGCAACGCACTATTTATAAGTGGAAGACTACAACGTGGTATAAGACTAATCGGTATTTTCATTAAAATAAATCATAAATTACGATAAAATAGTTAAATTGGGAAAAAATTTGATATGCTCGTTTTTTGTATTATCACTGGTACGTTTGGTCCAAGAACCGAACATTTTGCGTTCGGTTTGGGATAAGAACCGGTCACCAGATAGTGGTCTCAAATACCGGACTGCCCGGGCGAAAACCGGATGGGTGGCAGCCCTATCTGAAACACGTTATTTAATATACTATTAAAGAAACCAAGAACCTGAAAGGACAATAGAACAATGTGTCTTCTTCTTCTTCTTCTGCCTTCTTCTTCTTAGGCATATGCCTGGTTGTTCTTCGATTACTTTGCCTAGCTTTACTCGTTGCGTAGGTTGCCGCTCCATCTTTTTATTGGTCTTCCTACGCTGCGGTTTCCTATTGGCGACTTGTCTCTAGCTATTTTGACTATTCTTTTTTCGTCCATTCTATTTGTGTGCTCGTTCCATCCATGCTTTCTTTTTAATGTCCATTCATTGATGTTCTCTAATTTGCATGTCCTCCTTATATTTTCACTCCTCTCTCTGTCCAATAGCGTTTTCCCAACTCGACGCAGTATTTTCATCTCTCTTGTTTCTAACATTCTTTTTGTTGTTGAGGTGTCAGGACTGGTTTCTGCGGTGTATGTCATTATTGGCCTCACGGTGGCATTATAAATTCTTGATTTCGCTTTAACCCCTATATATTTGTTCTTCCATATTGTGCTGTTGCGACATGCTGCTATCCTTGTTGCATTGTTCACTTGCTGTCTTACTTCCGTATCGACGTCACCGTAGGCAGATATTTCTACGCCTAAGTACTTGAATTTGGATACTTATTGAATAATTTTCCCATCGAGAGCTAACTTACACCTTAGAGGCGTTTTGGATGTTGCCATACATTTTGTTTTTGAAGCGGATATCACCATATTGTGCGATTTAGCTGTTTCATTGAATTGGTGTAGCAGCCTTTGCAGGTCATCTTCAGTTTCCGCAACTAGTACTGCTTCATCGGCAGAAGAACAATGTGTGTGTTTGTTTATACGTATACGTATACCAATTTATTTTAAGTATCTCGGATAAAAACATGAAAGCGTTAGTCTATGCAACAACTCTTTATCATAATATCCTTATGTCTTGTTTTTCTAAGACACCCGGTATAATATAAAACCGTAAAGTATGGCGCCCCGCAATAGGATGCACATAGCTTCAGTATGTAGTCCTGGCTTCTTTTTAAGTCAAAAATTTCCGGTAAACATAGGGCCTAAAATTAATCGCTACAATGTTATTGGCACCTTTTTAATTAAAAAAATAACACTAAATAATCAAATCTTTATTGGAAAAGGACATCAATTAACGGTTCACAAAACAAAATGCTATAGTTATGTGGCACTTTCTATCTCAAGCTTTCAAAATGACCTCCTCGATTGGCTATGCACATTCGTGACCTTTGCGAAATCGTAGAGGCGGAATCGTTTTTTGATGATATTGGAAACATCAATTATTCGATCCAGCAACTCATCTCTAGTATTTGACTTTACCGCATACATCAAGGACTTCATATGGCCTCAGAAATAGCAATCCAACGGTGTTAGATGCGGTGTCTTGGTGGCCATATAACGGGACCGACACACTATCCAACGGTTTTCAAAGTTTTCGTTTAGAAATGCAGTTACCGCCCTGCCAAAATGTGGTGGTGCTCCATTTTGCTGTACCCACATGTCTGCTCTGATATTTAGAGGTACATCTTCTAACAACACTGGTTGTTCGTCTTGCAGAAAGCGGAGGCAATGTGATGCATTCAAACGACCTTCAAATACTGTAATGATTCCTCTTCTTGTGGGACAAAATAAATAAATAATTTACACCAATACACGTGGTTTTAATATAGATTTAATAAGGAATTCAATATGTTGTCAAACTCAGCTCTCATTAAAAGCTTACGCTTTGTATTGATTACTATAAAAATAAATGGTTTGTTGCCTTTACTATTTAATATATTTGCAATCAAATGTAATCTAAAAGCTCCGGCTTTTGCATGTGAAAATTCTGTATCAAAGGGTTGGGTTGTAGCATCCTGTATAACATTCACTATTGAGCATAACTTATGCACAAGTATGGAAAATGTCCAAATATTCTGGTCTGACAGTGTAACCCCCAAATTTGACGGCAAAAACACTGATGAATCATCGCACAAAAACCAACGTAAATGAATGCAATTTTCCCAACAAGCAACCAATTTCGCGTCAGGTAAATATTAGAAATGTAATTATGATTCAAGTGGTATGGCTAACCTTTTTTGCTGGTTTGCGTGGCGTACCAGGGGACGCTCTAACCTGAAATTGTTCAACTTCCTGCAACTCGACCCAAATCTGACGCCAACCGCAAAATCATGGGATGCTATCGTAATAAAAATCCTCTGCAAGGACCTTGCGCCTGGAAAACTCTCTCTGGACCTCGTACAACGTCTATTCTTGATGCTGCCCAAAGCTGATGGACCATCGAAAATGCTTCCCTGTTCAAATTTACCTTGAAAGTAGAACTTCGTTGATGGTTCACAAAATCAAAGGACGCAACGGCTGCAATTTCTCTTCTGAAGGCTTTCTGGTTCTACTACCTACAAGAAGGCAGCAAGGCAGGTCTGCTCTACGCGTTGGACACGAATTTCACTCGGCTGCTGCTCAGGAACTCGTTGAAAACTGACCTGGATGTCGGACTCACTTGGGCAAAACTTTCAGGTCACTTCCTTCTTCACTGAGATTCAATAACACGATGAAATTCTATACATATGCACTCTGCGGACTGGTGATTAATAAAAACAGCTTTTAGACTCAACAGTTTTTATATTAAAGAAAAATACAGCTTTCTCCGAGCCAATCTTCCACACATCTATTTCTTAGTACATGGCTTGGGTTGTCAACAATAACAGTGGAACATCACGTATCCCAGCAATTAATACAATTGTTCAGAAGTAAGTTTTGTATAATGTTTTACTTAGAAACTTAATTGTTTTTCGATCATTGTCAATTCGTAGCACCTTATAACCTCAAATCTCTGCCTTTAATCACTTTAGTTTTAATAGTACTGTTTCGCAAGTTTCTAGCTTTGTTTATATCCAATCGTAGGTGGCCTTATCAATTCTCTTTGCATTCTATGCTTCATGTATACAGCTTGTTACTTTTCAGCTGAGTTAGCGATTGTTGGACTCGTAATTTTAACACTAACGTTGCATATAGCTTTGGTTACGCCTCAAACATCTCTGTATCAAAGTAAAGTCACCATATTGTCTTGACTTTACAATATCAACTCTATCAGTCCACATAATTTAAGTGCATCACCCCTTCATAGAATATAGTCTGAGGTTTGACAAAATGTCTACATAGGGTTTTCACATTATCTATACGAGATGCAAAAATTCGTTGTTCTATTGTAGATGGTGCAGAAATAAAACACGAAGAATTTGTTAAACACGCCTTTATTTATAGGTCGACAACGGACAATTCAATATAGTCCATTTTTCTTTCATATGGAAATGCAAATCAGGAAATTCTAAGAAAACCATTGACAAGAAGCATTGTCACTAGGCTGCATTGTATTGGTACCTAAACTTCTGGTTATTATTTTTGCGTTGAGGTTAGGTTTCATGTTGACAGATTGACATTTCATTATTTTAATTGTAGCTTAAGCTATTATAGACTTGAAATGTGATTTTAAAATTTGGTTTTAATTAATTGGCTAGGTATTGCATTAAGAACAAATTCAGTTTATCATAGCCAGAACTATAATTTAACATTTATTACGGTGTCTGGTTGTCCCGCGTCCCGGCACAGAAGCTGTCGGGACGCGAAATTTCCAGATTTTGGATGTTTAGGCATAAAGTTACAAAAGTACAGTTACAAAAGTACAGTTACAAAAACAAGTAACTTACGTTTTTCATAAAGAATACTTTAATTTTATTTTATTATTTTGAGTTGACTTTTCCTAACGCTCTTATATAAGGGGTTTTGTGATAATAAATAATGCGGTATTAATTAATAACTATTTTCCATGCACATTTTAAGTATTACTGCGCAACTATTTAAATTGTATGTATTTTAATTTTTATACTTTGCATTTTGGCATGACCTTAACTTACAATAAAGTATATTCCGAGTTGCACTCTGACCGTGTTCGTGGCAAGTCGAATTCAATACAATGCGGTCTCGTGCAGATAAACAACCAGCTGTTCTAATCGGCAAGTGCATTGACTTTATTTTTACTTAGAAATTATAAATCACTAATACACCGTCTACTTGGGTAATAAAAAGTCGCGTGACATCCCTACAGTTAATCTTAATTAATAAGATGTCTAATTCCACACAG
This sequence comes from Agriotes lineatus, assembly GCA_940337035.1. Classification (NCBI taxonomy): domain Eukaryota; kingdom Metazoa; phylum Arthropoda; class Insecta; order Coleoptera; family Elateridae; genus Agriotes; species Agriotes lineatus. The sequence continues at coordinate 143,842 of CALNHX010002238.1, read as the reverse complement.
AATAAAACCCCCAGCCAAAGCGGTTCCTCCTCTACTACTCCATACCCTCACGCAAATACAAACAGACTTATCCCGATCGTATTCCACCGCAATTCAAAAAATTCTACTTTTCACTACCCACAAAAAGACCAGGTAATTATATTAAATTCTACAGAGGGGTTACAACTTAAAGAATATATATATATATATATATTCAGTTGGAAACATTGTTGGGCCAAGAAACATAATAGCTGCTTCACGGCTGTGCAATGGCAGGATATGTATTTATTTATCCAGCAAAGTTTTAGTGAACGACTTTATACAAGAACGTAGCACGATAAATGTATCAGGACACGAAATAAATGTCAGGAAAATGATAACACCTTCCACAAAGTTAATAATATCTAATGTATGCCCCTCGATACCACACGAATTCATCGAAAAATCATTGAAAGATATAGGATTAAAATTAACATCCTCAGTTAACTTTATTAAAGCTGGTTTATCGGAAACAGAATATATGCATATAATTAGTTTTCGACGTTCGGTATTCTTCTTGCCGGAAGCATTTTAATACCAAATTCATTGCTGATCCATTACGAAGGCGACAACTATCGAATTTTTCTCCAACAAGACGACATGAAATGCTTCTTATGTAAACAATCAGGGCATCGCTCCAATAACTGTCGAGTTAATTTAATGGTTAATTTAACTGAAACTATAAGCAAACGCCCCCTACCAACAAGCACTGAACCTTCACCAGAAGTAACCAATCCAGATATTAACATGTCGGAAGAACAACCTCACAATGCAATAGCTTCACAAAATAAGTATACTGATGAACTACACAATGAGGCTGAATCACTCAATACCACCTTCCGAAAACCTCCCAAAGAGCCGAAAATAACAGAGACATTAGAGCAACCTTCTTTAGAGGAAATGCTAGCCCCAATTCAAAAAATTTTAACTGAGGATCCAAATAAGTAAAATTACACATATGGCGATTTTAAAATATTTTTCCAAGAAGTGTGTCGAGCCAAAAATCCTCTGGAAGTTGCAAAGAAGTTCACAAATGATGTAGAAGATCTAATTGCCAATCTACAGGATATGTACAGTCTACTAACCCATAAAAAGATAAAATACAGATTTACAAGAGTAACCAACAACCTACAAAAATCCCTTCACAACGAAATGGACGACTCATACTCCTCTTCTCAATCCTGCTATTAACTATGGATACATCGACATATTTAATACAGTGGAATTGTAACAGTTTTCGAACGCACTTACCAGAACTACAAAACCTAATTCAAGAAAAGCAACCTCACGTAATTTGTCTACAGGAAACCAACTTTAAAGAAAATCACACACCAGAAATTAATACATACAACCTATTCCGAAAAGATCGCACATCTGCTCAACATGCTAGTGGCGGAGTTTGAATATTTACAAGGAACGAAATTTTTGCCGAAGAAATCATACTTACCACCAACATCGAAGCCGTAGCTATAAAAACATCTTTTAATTCCACACAGTTTATCCTTTGTAATATATATATATTCCTAACCAAAACATTAATCAACAATGATCTAGACCAGCTGATTGATCAACTACCATCGCCATTCATAATCGTAGGAGATTTAAATGCTCACAACACATTATGGGGATCAGAAAAAACAGACACAAGAGTCGAAGAAGTCTTAAATCGATCTGACCTAATCCTTTTAAACGATAACCGTCCAACACACATAAACCTAGCTACAGGCAATTAATCACACGTGGACCTAACATTTTCACATCCAAAACTCTATCCTCTCCTATCCTGGCAACCCATGGAAGACCTATTTGGCAGCGATCACTTTTCTATAACCATATCTCTAGCTACAAAACTTCCCAATGTCACAATAACAACACCCAAATGGAACATAGAACGAGGAAATTGGAATAAATTTTCAAACCTAATAGAAAACAGACTAAACACCAACAATTACTCAAGTAATTTATACGATATGGTAAAATATTTTACACACATAATAAAAAGTGCAGCCGCCGCATCCATACCCAAAAAAATAACAATATTTAACAAATATTACGTACCATGGTGGAATCACGAATGCTCTCAAATAATACAACAAAAAAGCAGGCGTACAATTATTACAAAAGGCATCAAACCCTAGAAAACCTAATAGCATTCAAGAGAATCAGGGCAAAATCCAAAAAAAACCTTAAGGCAAAGCAAAACCAATTCATGGAAAGCCTATATCGCAACAATAAATTCGACCACTCCCGACAAAGATATTTGGACAAAAATTTCTAGAATAAAAGGACTTTCCAACAATTTTAACATTCCAGCCATTAAGTATAGCAACAACTTTCAGTATTCCAGAAAATATCGCAAATCACCTAGCTACTCATTTCAGCAAAATGTCACACACATCCAACTACAACAAAAACTTCCAAGAAATAAAAGAAAAAGCAGAAAGTGAATAACTCTTAATCGACGACACTGACGACTCAATCTACGATAAGTCAATGAGCTACCAAGAACTGCAAACAGTTTTAAATAAGTCCCGGACCAGACAACATACCTTATAAATTCCTCGAAAACCTACCCGAGTTAGGAAAAATACACCTACTAAGAATCTTTAACAGAATATGGAACGAAAGAATATTTCCACAAAATTGGAGGGAATCTACGATATTACCTTTGCTGAAACCGAATAAAAATAAAACAAATACAGAAAGCTACCGACCCATAGCGTTAACCAGCTGCATATGTAAAACCCTGGAAAAAATAGTCAGTGATCGCTTAATGTGGCATCTGGAGAAAGAAAACCTTATCGAAACGCACCAAAGTGGGTTCCGGAGAAACCATTCCACAATGGAACCACTCGTTGATCTTTCGACATACATCCAAGACGGATTTATCCTTGGAGAAAGCACAATAGCAGTTTTCTTCGACTTAGAAAAGGCCTATGATAGAACCTGGAAACACCACATCATAGAAACTTTGAGCAAATGGAACATCGGTGGAAATATGATATATTTCATCAAAAACTTTCTTTATGACAGAACGTCCAAAGTACGAGTAGGAAACCAGTTCTCACACTCTAATAACAAGAAAACGGAATACCCCAAGGGTCAGTGTTGAGTGTAACATTATTCCTAGTAGCCATAAATGACATAATAAAAGGAAACGTTAAATCACCAGTGCAAGCTCAAATATTCGCCGATGATTTAGTAGTGTACTACAGAAATAAAAATATTTTAGAACAATTTATGAATAATAAGAGGTTGATATGATTTCAATCCGGTACAAAGAATTCGACGGCAACCATTTCTGTTTGCAAATGTTAGATTCAATGCAGAGACGATCCTGGACTTGTGTTGCAAATCAGTGGAGCATTCCAAAAATTTTTTGTAAGACTGAACATTAATGTGTTTAGAAAAGTGATTTAATAGGAATACTTCTGCCAAACCGGTGAGTAACTTTATTAGTAAATTAGCGTTCTGCACCCAAATTGAGCGCGAAATAATTCATTTAATGGAATTTGTACAAGAGTGATCCATTTTGTGTGTAGAGTTAATTTTGAGGTTAGCTATCAACAAAAAATCCACATAAAAAATCACTTATAAAAATTTGAAAACCCTACTACTGGCTTACTTGCGTCGCCCTGAGTCGATTGACACCAAAATCAGCCAATTCGACCCACGTGTTCGCTCTCAAAGTGGCGTCAAGTAAGCAAGCAATGAAAATTATTATGTCGGATGTAGTAATGAGGAATGCGTAACAGTCATAGGCATCGTTACAAGACTGGTTTCTTCTTTCGTCCTGTATATTTAAGAGTTAATTTAAGATGGCCATAAAATTGTAATTTTACGGATTCAAATTTAAACAATTTCCCAGGAGAGACCCTCCGCCCCGCCGATTTTCACTTTTAGAAAAGTAGCAACCCTGGTGTCAGTCAACATGAAACCTAACCTCATTGCAAAAATAATAACCAGAAGTTTAGTACCAACACCATGCAATCTAGTGACAAGGTTTGTTGTTAATGGTTTTTCTAGATTGCATTTCCATATGAAAAAATAAAGTGTGGTCACCACATGACTTTCTTTTACTGCTTGTAAAAATTTCAATATGCGATTTTTCAAAAACTATACTAACAAAAAACTTTTTTGACAAAAGTTATAGATAATGACGTAGTATATAACACTTTTATACATATTTACTTCGATTTGTGTTGGAGAAAAATTTTGCAATTTTTCGAAAACTGTTATTCTTATAATCTTGAACAAGTTTTATATAATTACACAATATGCCATCTTGTTCTCTGAAATTTAATAGTTATCAAACAATTATAACATTTTCTGGGAAAACAGAAAAAATTATAGTAATGTACCAATTTCGGTTACCCGATTTTAACCAAAAATTACTGGGATCTCCAAATTTATATTAAAAACAAAGATATAAATTTTGTGGCCGATCAATTAAACCATCTGGGCTGTAGAGAGGACACATACAGACTGACAGACTAATAAACTGATAGGCTCACAAACTGACAGATATACATCACTTTTTCTGAACGAGAAAACACGAAAACGGATATTTCAGCAAAAATCTCGAGTTGGAAAAAAATCATGATTAGGTACTATATTTTACGAAGTAAAATAAAGTAAAAATGCAATATACCTTTAAGGTTCTGTATCTTTAAGACCATTCAATACGTGACTAAAAAGCATTTTAGTTTAATTGTAGCTATTATAGTTATATATTGATACACACTGTATGTACCAAGTACATAATGTCGACTGCAACGCACTGCAGAAGATTTTCTTTTATATACAATAACATTTATATTAAGACACATTAGAAAATTCAAGTTGCTAGTGAAACATTTGATAGTTTTGAAGTGGGCTTCTTCTGTGGTAATGCTTTATCAATATCAAAAATAACTACCTATTACCGTAAGGTATTGAATATGCATTTCATTTTATTATTTGTAACGTTTTCAGTTAATATAATATTTTTTCCTGATTTGAATAAAATGACATTTATTTTGATAACTAGTGGTCATTGACAGGCGGCCGTTTTACTTCACTCTATGGACTAACGCGGCACTTCATGGAAGCTAAATATAATACTATAATAAAGTGTTTATGAAACAGTCGACGCTTAGTTACGTTAAAACATTTAAAAAAATGTTTTCCCCCTCCCCCGCCCATAATTACATTAGTTTTCAAAGCCGTCTAATGCATCTTTGTTTATGATCTGTGAGCGTAACTGTAATATTCAAATGTGAATAATTGTGTAATGATTAATTTTAGGCCATTTGTTGATTGGAAGTTTTTGACTCAGAAAGAAGCCAGGAACACGTACTGAAGCTATGTACATCCTATTGCGGAACACCCTGTATTTTCCGGGAGTTCATAGCTATAACGATCAATATTAGTTTCAGTCTTGAATACATTTTCTACGGAGCTTGAAATGGACATTCGCATACGGATATTAAGAAACAACGAAATATTTTTTATATACAGGCTAGGAAAATATTAACAACTCCTTTCGGAGTTCTTTGATTGCTTTCGAATTTTTTATAGAGTGCACGCGGTAATTCAGATTTAGCGTCTCTCTTATACTCCACATTTTATTTTTTCAGCGAACCGACTTCAAGTAGACGGGATATTTATGGTTTCGGTTAGCAGTCGTCACGTTCGCAATTTCAGCAAAGGCAGTCTGTTGAGCTTGGGCGAGTTTTCAGCTACTTAGCTACAGTTTTGATGGATTCTAGATCGCATTATGTTGGATACAAAAACCGCATGTCCTTGAATAAGCGTTGCGTGTCTGCGTAGCTCCCACTTTCGCCTAGGTTATGTACACTATGGCCAGTTTTAATAGAACACGAAACCGCGTACACCTTTTCTGTGACATTCATCGTTTGTTAGTTTCTAAACTCCAAGGGTGCCACTATTAGATATTGGTGCGATAATTATGGTATAAGCCAGGTTGATTTGTGCCTTCTGCGCAAATATAAGGTAGTTAGTTACCCTATAAACACATTTCGTTTTATAAATTGGGTGTTTGTGTCCTCCCCACGCATTATTTGTTGTTTCCCAATGAACCAATTGTCGGAAGGGTTGTCCGTTTCTGGAAGTAGAAGTAGGTATGATCAAATATGTTAAAATAGAAAGTTGGTCGCGACGTGAAATGGCTCACACATTGTTCCTAACTCGGAAAAATGTCCGCCAAAAGATAAGAGCGCTCGCATTATGGAAAGAGATAAGTTTGAAGATAGTGCGACTACGGAGCACGTGTTGATGACATAATCGATGAGCAGAGCGTGCGCGCCGGGGGATGCAGTGTCAGTGTGGCGAGGGCGGCGGCCGTGAAACAGTGCATGGGGCGAACGGGCCCCCCCTGACGATGGCGGGCCGCCGCAGCAGCTCCATAGGCTGCCGCTCTCTTATCGGTCGACGAGCCTCCATTTATGTTAACAATACCTACGATCCTTTCAAGGTAATCAACTTCTCTAACTGTACGTCACGCTTTTTCCGTTTAAGACATCTGCATGCTATTGAGTTTTCCGTTTCGAATTTCGGCTTGAAAACCCCTATAGCTCACTTTGCGTTTTGATACTGATCTTTATTTTTGCGTCGAATTTTAAAGTAATAAATCAACCGCGAGTTAAGCGTTTTACGACTTACTTATGTATTGAGGTCATGAAAATGCAACTTCGCGCGAAGATTGCACAAGCTGTTTCTAGCGTGCGTTGCGTGAATAATTTATTTAGTGGGTCCATACACCATGCAGGTTAACAGGTAATGACCGTATTAAAGTTGCACTACTTAATTTTAACTTCAGGCTGTGGCGTGGCTTTTCTTTGTGTATCGCGGATGGACAGTGTGTTATCTAAATATCTTGAATGGCCTTTTGTAACGGTCATACGAAGTCTAAACGGTAATTACTGCTACGCTATCGCAATGCTCGACTCTATTAGGAATTTTTTGTTTCATTATCTCTCCGATCGTATCTTCACCGTAGTTGCCTACATGTTGGGTATCCGTTAATTCGCTTTTCCACAACTCGCTCTTTAATGGAATAATAGCGATACGACTCGAGGGTATCTTTGATTTCGCCAGTGTTCGTCTTTGAAATTTGTTGCTGGAGTCTCTTTATCATGGAGCCTGGAACACATTCATACCTTCCATTCGTTGTGCTCTATTTATAGCAACTAAACTACCAATTATAATAGCGCGAGTAAATATCTTAAGCTTCTCCGACAGTCGAGATTAAGGCGCTGAGTAGGAGAAAGTGGAAATTGAGTAGTTGCTCCTTGCCTTTTTGCTTACGTTCCCCCTTTATGTGTTATTCAAATAAGAATCCGCCAATTATATTCGCCATTATTTACAATGGGAAGGACTTTCAATTACGGTTAATTTAATTCTAATTGAGAACAAGACATTGTAGGTATGGTTCCGATAACTGCCACTTTGGCTTATATGCAGCTACAGATTTAATTAAGCAAATTATTTTTATACTGCAACCGCTTCTTAACACTTTCTCCACATCTAATGCCATTTATTTGTAATTAAACCTTATTGATTGCGTCACATCAGTATCTTTATTAAAAGCAAATCAGTTCTAAACGTCTCCAAGAAAAATACTACTACCGAAACACTTTAATGTCCATCGAATACCGTGACCAGACAGGATCAGCATTTCGTGAGGAAACGTGTAGTTTAACGAGTCATTAACTTCTCTTAGAATAACGTCTTCTAGAGTACATGTTGGTGAGTCTTAAGATGACATTACAGTATATGCAGAGCTGGGAAAGTAAGTCAATTATCAATTACTTGGGAATAATAATATTGCACAGCATAAATTACGTTTTCAATTACTTTCAGTGGAAGTTGTCGTATATTTGTATTTAATAGTATTTAGATAGCCATAAGTAAACAATTATTATGCACCAATATTAATATAATGAAGCTATTTGTTTTCAGTTGTAATATAAAATAGTCAATTATATTTTACTCTGCAATCTGTACTTATTTATGATTATTATTTGTAAATTCCCATCGGGAATCATAACCGCCTTTAACAGGCTCTACCAGTCCATTTGTTAGGGTGAATTACTCCCTATTTTACTTAAATCTATGATTACAAGTTTTTATGGTGTTTGGCACTTTTTACTATAGCTTTCTCTCTTTAAATGTCTCTCCCCAACCCTTCAATCCCATCACTCTTAAGTCACTTATCACTTGGTCTATCCATCTCAACTTTATTCTTCCTCTATGACGATTTTTCAAGGGCCTCCAATTCATCAGTTTCTTTATCGCTCGATGCTCTTCTGTCCTCATGGCATGTCCTTACCAACAGATTTTGTGCCTTGATCGCTCTCATTATGTCTTCTCCTTTATTTTCTTCCAAGATTTCATTGTTTGTTCATCTTCTGTATAAGTCACCTCTAATTTTTCTACCTCCTAGTATAGACCTCATCACCTTTTTCTCAAAGATTCTCAATTGCTCTTCATCACTCTTTGTCGGAACGATAGTCTCCGCTGCATATGTTATAGCCGGCCTTATAAGAGTCTTGTATATTCTTATCTTGATTTTTTACTTGGTTTTTACTTTTCAATAACTTTTTTATTTTTATTAAACAATTTGTGTCCTGTTATAATTCTACGTTCAACATCTTGCCTTCTATCGTTTTTATTACTTAAGATTGCGCCTAGATATGTAAAAGTCTACCTTTTGAAAAGTATGTGTTCGTGTCTTTAGATTGCACATCCTCGCTGTGTGTCTTTCATTCTATCGCACCTCATGTACTTTATTTTAGATTGATTTATGAAAAGTCCTCTTTTCCTTCCCTCTTTTTCAATTACTTCCACTGTTGAAAAGTTTCTTTCGATTTCTTGCTATTATTGCGTAGGCTAGTACTTGGACAGTGTTGTAAATAACAGTTCCATTGTGTGCAGTTTTTCTTACTATATTTTCTAGGGCGATGTTAAATAAACTTGCAGATAATGCATCCCCTTGTCTAACACCTTTATTTACCTCAATACTTTCAGTAACCCCTTCTCCAATTCTAGCTTTGGCTTCTGTACTCTTCATTGTCAATCCAGTTAATCGAATTAATTTTTGAGGAATGTTCATGCTTTCCATATCCTCTATTAATTTCCTTCTATTTACACTGTCAAAGGCGATTTTGAAGTCTATGAATAGTATATGTATATCAATATTATGTTCATATGCCTTTTCCATTATTTGAGTGATTGAGAAAATTGCATCTATCGTCGATTTATTCGGAGGTAACCCACATTGGTAATCTCCAATCTCTAATTCTGCGTATTCACTTATATAGTGTTGTAGCAGACTAGAAAATGTTTTATATGTGGTATTGAGTAACGTGATTCCTCTATAATTACTGGGTATTTGCTTATTTACTTGCTTCAGTATTGGTATTCTATCCTATCCTCCATTCCTGTGGAAATCTTTCTGTTATCCTAATTTCTTGAATTAGTTTACATATTCTAATATGTAGTTAATCTCCACCCCATTTTATCAGTTCGCCTCTTATCTTATCTGTGCCTGTTGCCTTTCCTTTTTTAATTCTTTCAATTGCTTTCTTAATTTCTTCCTCTGAAGAGATTGCAATTACCATATCATTTCCCTCTCTTTTTTGTTGTTGTTCATTACCATTTTCATCCTCTACATAAGACATTTTATGAAAATGTCTCCATATTTCTTTTATTTTTTCTGTGCTGTATTGTGCCTGTTCATCCTTGACTATCATCCCTACCTCCTCACTTCTTTTTTGTTGCCGGATATTTCGGTAGAAATCTTTATTATTGTTTTTTCTCATGTTGTTTTCAATTTCATTCATTTTCTGCTCTATTCATTTTTTTTTCATTTTACATAAGTTATCTGCTTCTTTCTTTGTTTTATTATAAACTTCTTTATCTTCATTTGCTTTTGTTCTAATTGTTGTAATTGTTGCTTCTCTTTTTTTTGTTAATTACTGTGCTGCACTTTTCGTCGAATTACTCTTGAGATTTTTTATTTCTCTGAAAACCGATAATTTTCTTTGCTGCATTATTTATTCCCTCTTTTATATGTGTCCATTCCAAATGAATATTTCCCAGATTCTCGGTCGCTTTTTCTAATTCTGTTTTTACTTTTACATTCTTTTCTTCCAAACACTAATTATTATTAGTAACCTATAATGCTCTTATCCCACTAGTCACAGGAAATCATAAATTATACTTATATTTCTACAGGAATGCCTTAATCACATTAATTTGCTCAGGTCAGTAATTTAGTAGGTGAATTACCGAAAAGTAATTGAATTATCAGATTCTCAATTACTCAAATGAAATAGTAAGTCAATTATTAATTACTTGGTAATTGTAATTGCACAGCATAAATTACTTTTTCAATTACTTGCAGTAGAAATCGGTGTCGTATATTTGTATTTCGTAGTATTTAGGTAGCCATGTGCTAGTACGCCGTTTTAAACAAACAAATTAAAATAAATAAATAATTATTATGAACCAATATTATAACAAGAGATCAATAAAAAAACCAATTAGGGTAGGCTGTGATATGTGTTATAAGTTTGGCAGAACTGAAGTGTATTGTCAGTCTATGTCAAATTCGCTATTAGTAGGTTACGTTTTGTTTGTTGTTTGACACAGACTGACGTAAAACTTAACCTGCAAATCTCGAATTTGACATAGACTGACAATACACTTCAATACTGCCAAACGTATAACACATATCACAGCCTACCCTAATTGGTTTTTTTATTGATCTCTTGTTATAATGAAGCTATTTGTTTTCAATTATTATGGAAAAATTACATTATACTTTTACCGTATTTTATTCTACAATCTTTACTTACCGTAGACATATTTTTCGCTTCTAAACAATAATTACCAGTAAGCTATAATGCTATATCCTGCACAGCCTACACTACCGCGAGTAATTTCAATTACCGTAGGTAATTCAAATACTTTTTAATTTAAAGAACTTTTAACAAAAATTACTAATTAAAATTATCGCATTTTTAAAAGTCATTCAATTGCGAGCAATAAAAAGGAATTTAATTAGTAATTTAATTAAGAAATAATTAATTACTGTCTAGCTCTGCGTAGACGAACTACTTAAAAAAAATATGTCCTTGCTCACGATTTAAAAGTAACAAACTGAAACTTATTTATTTTGAATGCAGTTATAACAAGAACAGCAACGGGGACAACATTAAAATAACAAGATAGTAATAACCACTGCACGTCACTGTTTGCTGCTTGTATCCTTTATCTAATAGACTTGTCTGTCCGGGACGCTGTTTTAGCAGCCAAACTGTAAGAGATAGAGAAAAAAGTTATATGTTTGGAATGGTCATGTCAGGTCAGGAACCGAATTTCAGTTTCTAACACTAATTATTATCTTAATTATCCTAATCCTAACTTTTTAGGTTAGATTCTAGGCAAATTTTATCAAGGCGAATGCGACTGGTAGTTTGCTACCAACAATGACGTCATATACGTACGTGTGGTGAATACGCGTTCTATTTGCAAAACGGTCTTTTTTATTTTTTTAAATGAGACATTTGTCTCACTGGGTTACTAGTTTTATATAATTGCCATATTAACATTCTTGCAGTTATTGTCAGCTCTGGCCTGTTACCTTCGAAGTTCGTGGAGCTAACCGTGAATGCAGTTTATAGGCAGTGGCAAATGTAGCAGACGTCTATATTTTTTCTTAGCCTACTGCTGGGTTTAAAGCAGATGCCTTTAGTAAGTTGGCTTGGTTATCTGATGTTATGTTTTTTTGTCTCCGAATCTATTATACCCTTCAATTTCGCTATTATTGATCCAAATGCAAGTGTATTAAAGGCATTCTGCATGTTTTATTGAATGTGTATGATACGTATATCTGCACCTTCACTTCATTTTAATGCCATTGCATTGTGTCTTTTATCAGTGGGCGAGTTCCTGTTATTGCAATTCGCTTTAAGCGAATATGTACTACCAGCTACTGCATAATATCCGATTTTTTCATGTTATGGTAATAATCTTCTTACTGTTATCTCTATAAGTTAAACATGCATGTTGGCTGCTACCAGGAATTACATGGCATTTAATTACGTCCTTTAATTTACCACAGACATTTGTAGCTTCAGTGAATATTTGTTGTCAAGAAATGTATCGTCCTCATATTAGATTTCTAAAATCCTTCTCTTTAATTTTGTGCGGAATTTCTAGATAATATCGTTTAGCTTTTGCTAGGTGAAGCCTGATGACGGAGATTTCAAGTTGCATTAGCTCCCCCAACGTCTTAACGACTCGACGGCTTAGCATGCTCTCTGCTCGTAGTAGCATTGCTTAACTCCCGAGTTCGAAGTGTGTGGACATACAACCAATACTTAATGATAGCTAATATTAGCACAACCTACTTTAGTTTCGTTGAACGTACACATGAAAATCTAATTATTTAATATTTTCAAAACCTTATGCTATACATAATAATATAGTCCGAACATATTTCAACAATAGTTTGCTGATATCACTTCAGCTGGACATAGTCAATTTCTACTACTTTCCTGTAGCATGTTCCAGCGGGGGGCAGTTATCTCGTTATGGTAACATAAATTATGCAAATTGACGTCGGGCAAGAGGCTATTGACACAACTAAGCATCATTACAGTGCCTTCAGCTGATAATCCAATCCACGTTATTTTATAGAATGTTGTGATATAAGTATAACGCCTAATTGAATGGTTGAAATTAGTGACAATATCTACGACATAACAATTTGTTACGACGCTTGTTCAATAGAAACCCATCTCTATTTTATACACATTGTATTTAAGAAGATAATCACCAAGGCACTTATTCAGTTGAATAACCTAGCTCCTGAATTTGTCAACAATTTTTTCAATGGTTCAAAACTACGGAAATGTCAGGTTAAAAGAACGTGAACTTGTACCAAAAAATTATGAAATTGCCTTCCATTTTTAAGTTTATGCACCACATTTTACAGTCGGATATAGATGCTTTAATTTTAACCACTTACAGAATTCGTGAAGTAAAAGTCAAAGCAAGCAAAACGTTCATTGATAAGAAAGATATTGTTCCATTATTCAGTGTCAACGGCCGAGTAAAGCTACTTATGGCGTATAGCTATTTTAATGGAAAATTATTCTCAAGTGTTTTTGACATAGGAGACGTTTTTCGAATAAATGGTCGTAAATCATGTATTCCATTTCGTGAGTTCTATAACCAGTTCAAATTAAAGCTCCTATTCGGTAACATTCGGAATACAAATGTGTTTTTTAAGCATCTTGTATTCGAATACGAATTTGCAGTGGTTGAACACCTTCATCACTCAAAAATTAAATTACTGCACGCTGACGATATTTCGATAAACTTTTAAGCACGAAATGTCCATATCACGGCTAGACTTCATGAGTTAATTACAAATACTAAATGCAAAAATCTTGAAAGATTACTGCTTTCAAGGCTAATTTGATCAGAGATGAGTTTCTGCTGATGAAGCCTCGTGGACAAACTATTGATTACGCCCAACCCTTACTTTAAAGGAAGAATTCTCAATGTGTACATTATTCCAATCGGTGAAACTGAATACCTTTAGATAGAACTTTCAGACTTTAGAATTAGTTTAAAATCAGCTGCCGTGCTTGTGTATGATTAATTTGAATTATATTTCAGTGTCATCTTAAGATTTAAAATAATTTACGTTTATAGCTACGTAATTCTTGTGCGACAGTTACAAACGACTCAAACGAAACGCTTGGGAACATGGGTTGAAAAATATACTTCATCTTATGGGTCCCGAGTGGTGTAGCTTGAACAAGCTTCCACGTTCGATCAGCAGAGTTAAGCAACGCTGTCTCTGGTCAGAACTTGGATGGGAGTTCCACGGCTGCATTTCTCGGCGCCTCGTGGTACGGCTATCACGGAAAAAAGTTGGTCCCGGCTGTCATACAACATCATGACAGTCGTTAGTGGGGTTGGAAGTCCTCATAATTGCACAGCGACGCCTGTAATTGGCCTAACGGCTGTTGGCTGAGTGCAAATTAAATAAATAAAAAATTAAATGAATAATCTGTATAGGTTCATCCTTAGATGACAAATCATGCACACTTTCAGATAGTTATAAACAATGTTAGTGGCCTATCTTGAAAACGCAGACTTTTAAAGTAATTGACTGTATCCGATCGTATTGTAGAGTAGGATTAAGATGAGAAGACACCAGTCAGTAACTGTCAATCATTGGCAGCGTTCATTTGTTTTAGAAAAGGGGTCACAACGCCTCTTAATTACACTGTTATCTTTTGTGAATTACGTATGTGAAATTAAACAAAAATAAATAAAGAAATCGTACGCGCACACGCACGCACACACACACACACACACACACACACACACACACACACACACACACACACACACACACACACACACACACACACACACACACACACACACACACACACACACACACACACACACACACACACACACACACACACACACACACACACACACACACACACACACACACACACACACACACACACACACACACACACACACACACACACACACACACACACACACACACACACACACACACACACACACACACACACACACACACACACACACACACACACACACACACACACACACACACACACACACACACACACACACACACACACACACACACACACACACACACACACACACACACACACACACACACACACACACCTATACAGGTATTACCATTCTTGCAGCATCACCATCCTGTGCATCGATTGTGACCACAACGATCTCTCCATGCGCAATAGAAGCACATATCCATGACGTGAAGGCCAATTCAACTAGATTTCGTTTACACTCCGTGAGAGCGGAGATATTATGTATCATCGATTGTGACATCTCTATGTCACACTAATAGCTCTACACCAGCAATGTGTGAACTGAGGTCAGAGTATTGGACCACAAAGAAATTGTGCGAGTGTAAATTCATACCTAGAGCATAGATATTGTGACCTCCATAGCACAATAATAGTTCTACCACAAATGTGTGTAAACTGACGTCTCAATATTGGAGCACAAGGCAAGTGTGTGAATGTAAATTAATATGTACCTAAAGCAACCCATATTGTCACTTCTAGGTTACAAATACCAATAGGTGACCATGAAACATGTATCACAATAAAATCTGATATTGTATGTAACATGGACTGGTGATTTTTCTTATTCTTTGATTTTTGTCATTTTGACAATAAAAAAAGCATTTATAAATTATAAATGTAGGGCCAAATACTTGGTTGAAATTAATCTAAATGCATGTAATTTTATATGAAAAAAGTTTTAAAGATATCAAATATTACATTTTTGTTGATCTTTTAGAAAGACCAGAAGCGTCAACATTCTTCGTTTGTAAATAACCTTATTCAAATGGCACCGTGGTGAAACATCGGACACCTAACTTTTTAAAATGAATCAATACCGTATTCAAAACTGTAACTTGCAAAATTGATTTGTTTACTTTTGCTTATAAATTTCATTAACCTTATAAATGTGTTAAACCAAATGAAAGAAATACATGATTAAAAAACATAAATGTGACTTGAGACACCTGGCATTTCTCAATAGTTTACTACTTTTTATTGGCTTCATTTGATTTCATACATTTGCCAGGCCGATGCGGTAGGG
This sequence comes from Agriotes lineatus, assembly GCA_940337035.1. NCBI lineage: Eukaryota > Metazoa > Arthropoda > Insecta > Coleoptera > Elateridae > Agriotes > Agriotes lineatus. Next base: position 128,107 of record CALNHX010002238.1, on the reverse strand, counting down.
TATTTGAAAAGATAATAAAAAATCTGTAAAACGCTTTACACCGAATTTTCCTCGCAAGTTGAAGTTTTGAAATTAATTATGTTCGAAACACCAAACTTATTTTTGAACTAAAGGAAAAATAGTTGTTTAGGTGGTCACCCTGTATATGTTGGGTCCTAAATGTACTTATTAAAGTGCGAAGCTGGAAAATATTACTACTTTACTCTAATCAGTAGCTCTGCTGTTAAAGTAGAAAAACAATATTTAATTTTTTACGTGTTCACCACACTACATTTGCGGTATGCAAAATATGTATATTTTCATCAAAGGTAGTAGTAGCTGTATCGTTAAAGTGGAAAAACAAAATTTATTCTTTACGGTGTTTACCCGGTATTTGTGGTATCCAAAATACGTATATTTTCATCAAAGGTAATCCTCTAAGCTATACAGGGTGTCCCAAAATTGCTGGGACATAGAGCTACTACGTATTGTAAAGGCCAAAATAAGACGATTGGACCCAATTTATATACATACCAAAATGCACCGAGTGTCCGCGAGAAGGGTCCAAATTTTTCTGAAAAAATCACATTTTTGTACGCTTCTCAGAAATGTGTGAAACAAATTTAATGACATTTGGCAAAAATGCATTTTAGAGGATTACTTTCAGTAATCAAAGAAACCCAAAGGAAATTTTAGAAGGGTTAGAACCACCCTCACCCCCTGGTATTTTTTTAAAAATTTTCTTAGGAGTGGTAATACGGTTGTAAGACTTTTTTAACGGGAAAGCTTAAAGATCATACTCATTTTTTGACTCTTGTAAAACTCGGTATTTCGCATAGTTTCGAAGTAAAAAAGTGTTGGCTCAAACACTGATAACCGATATTCTCAGTACACGTTTAATTGTAGTACAAAATTTGGTTGGCCGTGGATACAAAAGCAATACAAAATTCATGATTTTGGCAGGAAACAAATTCAAAATCGTCCCAGTTTACTGTTGACAGTAGACGTTTCAATAATTTGTTCACTTTTAGTTGCTTTTGTATTGTGTTCTTTGTCGCGATCACCGTTATTGCTTTAATTACTTCGACACGAAGTGTACGAAGTATTGAAATTCCCTCATATCGAAAACCACTCTGAGTCAAATATCTCTAAAATTCGAGCCAACCGACTAATGAACCCACTATATCAAATCTCCGTCTCGGCGGTGCGGATCTTTTGGTGAAGATCCCAGCCCACTAGATCAATCCCCCGTATTGGGGGGTGCCTAAACGTGTTGTGCGGGGGATGTATGTTCGTATGTGTACACGATTCCGGTCGCCAGGAACCTTCCTGAAGTCTTGGATCGTTTTCATACGATAGGTCCTCCGAAAATGAAGGCAACATCAACTTTTGAGCTATGGTCGTCGGGAAAAAAAATGTTTTTTGTTTTTTTTTTGATAAATAACTGGTTCATAGCATTTCATTGTATTAGCGAAACGGAGTGATGCTGAGTATCGAAGTATTCTTGGAAAGCACGGAAGGGCGCTTTTCTTGGGTGGGGGTAACGTATATTTGCTATTGCAGTTGTTGTTGCTGCTACTTTATCAGCTATCAAATATGGATTTCCTTTTTAATGAACAGATCGACATGCTATTAGTTCTTGGATACTGTCAAGGTAACTGCCGCGCAAGTGTTCGCGTGTATCCAAACCGGAGAATTTCAAATCACAGAACTTTTGCCCGAATCAAAAGACGTATTTGAGAAACAGGAACGTTGAAGCCAGTCAGAATTAACGCTGGAAGACCTCGCCAAGCCTGAACACCCATTGCGGAAGAAGCTGTTCTTTACTAGTAGCAGAAAATTGCAACGAGAGACCGGGATTCCAAAAAGCACTGTCAGTCGGATCTTTAGCGAACAATTAATTCGTCCATTCCACATTCAGCCAGTGCAAGAATTATTGCCACGTGACCACGGATCAAGTTTAAATTTTTCACAAATTGTTCGGGAGCGCAGAGTAGTCGACAACAGATTCCACACTAATATCTTGTTTACTGATGAGTTGTTTTACACGTCGTGGCATGACGAACCTACACAATGAGCATATTTATGCAGATGAAAATCCACATGCTATTAAAGGTATACTTTATCAACGAGAATTTAAAATTAATGTCTGGGTCGGAATTATTGACAATTTTATGATTGGGCCGTTCCGATTGCCTGATTGTCTGGATGGCGCTAGTAACCTTCGTTTCCTTCAAGAAATTTTGTCAAAATTAGTAGAAGACTTGCCCCTTAATTTGCGTCGAGACATGTTCTTTATGCACGACGGTGCACCACCTCATTTCGCACGTGTCGTAAGAGAATATCTTAATGAACAATGGCTGTTAGGGGATTGGTAGGGGACAAGAAGCACTCATTCAATGGCCTCCGCGGTCTCCAGATTTAAATCCTTGCGACTTCTTCATCTGGGAAGCGTTAAAAACACAAGTGTACGAGGTTCAAATTAATAATTCTCAACAGCTGTGGAGCAGAATTCAAAATGCTGTAAACGCACTACGAGAAAACGAGGATGTTTTAAGAAGGGTGCATTTAAATTTTTTACATCGAATTTACCTCTGGATTAATGAAGGTGGAGGTCACATTGAGCACTTGTTGTATAAAAAGTTTTGTCTTTGTGTCCACCACCGCCAACTAAATTTTGTATTACAATTTTATTAAACTTGTACTGATTATTTTTTTCGTAGCGACCTCAACCAATCAGAAGGCTGGATTTAGTTAATTTATCTTGTATAATTTCGATTATACAAAATCGATTATATTAGAGTAACTTCACTAGACGACGCTGACGCGGTCGGACTATTTAACCTGTCAAACTGACTCTCTTTTATTATTGTGCAACAAGTTATCGACATATAACCCGATAATATCGAAATACTTATAGTATTACTTCTGATAATATCGGTAGTAGTATGGCGGCACCGAAACTGGAGCAATCCGCGAATTAAACCGCGAATTAATCCGCGATAGTAGTAGTATGGCGGCACCGAAACTGAAGCAATCCGCGAATTAAACCGCGAATTAATCCGCGATTCCGCGAATTAATTCCGCGGTTTGACCTAATTAATTTCGCGGTTTGATCTAATTAATTTCGCGGTTTGATCTAATTAATCACATATGAAGTTTGATATGTAATTTACATATGTGCTACTGATTAAATTACGCATTAGATTTTTTAATTTGCTTCTGGAATTACGCGTCGGACTTCGGCGGCCATCTTGGATTTCTGGCGGGAATATTTGAAATTTGAATTTTTTCCGATTTTTTTTTCTAAGTTCCATTATTTGAATTTTAAACTTCCCGGGCGTCGGCCATCTTGGTGCGCGCGCACTTCTCACGGCTGTCGTTTTTAATTTTGAATTTTCGCGGAAATATTTGAAATTCAAGCTGGTAAATCTATTTCGCTCTTCGAAGCTGTTGTCTCTCTCGTGCATTCACTCGCTGAAATATTTGAATTTAAAAAAAGCTTCCTGCGATGTCCCATGGCTGGAATCGAACCAGCGCTCACAGCATTACGAGTACGAAGCCTTAACCAACTGGGCTATCGAAGCGGTCGAGGTTTTAAGGAATTAACTATAGTCACTAGCGTGTCACGAGCCCAGCTTTAAACAAACTATTTTTTTCGAATATATAAAATATAAGAACGGAATTGTGCCGTCTAGGGCCTTAGAAACTTGTTAATAATTTTAAAAAATTGACTTTGTAGCTAGTTTTGCTGTAATTAATTTAATATGAGTGACGCTATCTCACTCAGTCCCACTGATTTTCTACAGCTTTCTCTTTTCCATCCCGTTTGCTACCTATGCGTAATTACAAAAGACGTTATCGCTCCAGGCAGACTTTCTATTTAGCCGGCGATTGTGTAGGGCTTTTAACCGTTGCATAGAATTGGAAAGTTTTATTTAACGTGCCTAAACAGGATTGTTTAGAAGACTGTAATTATAATTAGCATCGTAATGGAATGCACCAAGATTTAAATCAGCATGCATTGTTCGTCTGGATCGAGCAGTACGTACTCCAACGGTTTCTAGTCTTGCTTGGTTGACAGACGACAGAATGCACGGTTACCGGTCAGCGCAGCCAACGGCTTGGCGCTAAAATCCCTGTGACACAAAATCTAGTGGGATAAGCTTGCATGGTTAATAAACCACTCTAGTTCGTATGATTTTTGTCGTGTGTATTGTTTGGTTTTAAAGGTTTGAACATTGTACCACTTAGCTGTTCTGACATTATACTTCCATATACATATTATAAATAAATTTTAAATGTTATTTTCGACTAAGTTTTAGCTTCTTATAAATTACAACAGTACCCTCGCCCATATAAAATAAGACATACGCATTAAATAAATGTTTTTATTGTATAAGAATGGTTGTCCCCCATAAATTTGAATAAAAACAGACAATTTCGTTGAAAAAAAAATAGCTTTTCAATATCATTTGCAAATAAGACAAGGGATACTTGTAAAAATATAAGTCAAACCATTTTTTCTTGTAAAAAATTACGAAAAGACGTAAGTGTTGGCGACAAATGAAAATAAATTTGAATAAAAACACGCAAAAATTACGAAAAGACTTGGTTTTAAAAGGTTTGAACATTGTACCACTTAGCTGTTCTGACATTATACTTCCATATACATATTATAAATAAATTTTAAATGTTATTTTCGACTGAGTTTTAGCTTCTTATAAATTACAACAGTGCCCTCGCCCATATAAAATAAGACATACGCATTAAATAAATGTTTTTATTGTATAAGAATGGTTGTCCCCCATAAATTTGAATAAAAACAGGCAATTTCGTTGAAAAAAAATAGCTTTTCAGTATCGTTTGCAAATAAGACAAGGGATACTTGTAAAAATATAAGTCAAACCATTTTTTCTTGTAAAAAATTTACGAAAAGACGTAAGTGTTGGCGACAAATGAAAATAATTTTGAATAAAAACACGCAAAAATTACGAAAAGACGTATGTGTTGGCGACAAATTAAAATAAATTTGAATAAAAACGCACAATTTCGTTGAAAATCTTTACAAAGCGACTTTATAGCACCGAAAAAATGATGTAAAAAAAGTTTTAAGAGTTATTTCTAAGCATAATTTTGCAAACGTTTAACAAATAAACCGTAATTTTTTTAAATTATGAAATCGTAGTTCAATTTATATGAATTTTCGATACTTTGTATGTGAAAAAAATTGCTTCAATTACTAATATTTGAATAAAAACATGCGATTTCCAAAGCATTTCGTTTAAAATTTTAGAAAATCGATAGCATCTCCCATGAAAATTTATAAAAATCGGCATCTTGTCATTAAATTCTGTAAAAACGACAAAAACAATATTTTTTTCACAACTTTCATTGAAAAATAGTAAAATTTTACGAAAATACGTCTGTGCTGACGACAATGAAAATAAATTTGAGTAGAAACACGCAAAAATTACGAAAGACGTATGTGTTGACCCCCAAAGTAACAAAAATTTGAATAAAATCACACAATCATACAGCATCTCACATAAATTTTCGCAAATATCGACATCATGTCACATAAATTATACAAAAACTGTCATCACGTCACTTGAAATTATACAAAAAACGATATTTTATTCAATACACGATGAATAATTGAACAAAAATCATGCAATTACAAGCCATCTCACATAAATTTTCACAAAAATCGACATCATGTTACATAAACTATGCATAATTTTGCAAATGTTTTACACTTTTATAAAATGCATCGCTCAAAATTAAAAGAAATAGCAATTTCGTTGAAAAAATCTACTACCACAATCATTTCGATAAACAAAATTCAAAAAATCTTATACTTTTGACGGAAATATATGTATGTTGACCACAAATTAACATAATTTTTAAATAAAAACGCGCAATTCGTTGAAAAAAATATTCTGACACCATCAAAACACGCAATTTCATTGAAAAATATATATATGTTGTCCACAAATTAACATAAATTGAATAAAAACACGTAATTTTGTTGAAAAAATGTTCTGGCTGTAAATAATTTTGCAAATGTTTTACACTTTTTATAAAATGTACCGCTCAAAATTAAAAGAAATAGCAATTTCATTGAAAAATCTACTAACACAATCATTTCGATAAACAAAATTCAAAAAATCTTATACTTTTGACGGAAATATATGTATGTTGACCACAAATTAACATAATTTTTAAATAAAAACGCGCAATTCGTTGAAAAAAATATTCTGACACCACCAAAACACGCAATTTCATTGTAAAATATATATATGTTGTCCACAAATTAACATAAATTTGAATAAAACACGTAATTTTGTTGAAAAAATGTTCTGGCCCCGTCATTTCACTTAAAATTTTACAAAACTGCCATCATAACACTTGAAATTATACAAAATATATGTATGTTTATCACAAATTAACATAAACCTGAATAAAACACACAATTTCGTTGAAAAATTTGCAAATGTTTTACACTTTTTATAAAATGTGTCGCTCAAAATTAAAAGAAATCACAATTTTTAAATTATATCACGCCATTATGAAATCGTAGATTGATTTTTTTTGAAATTTTACACTTTGTAACTGTAAAATAACTTCAAATACTAATATTTTAGCTTTAGATTTTGTAATTATTGCAGATTCGTGAAAAACAAAAGCAGAGTAGAAATAAAAAACACAAACACTTTGTAATAAACAAATATATTGTTCTTATTTCGTATAATACTTAATAATATAAATATAAATGTACAGCAGAATGTCTTATTTCTAAAAATTCGCTAGCAATTTACAAAACTGTAGTTTGAGGTGCACGACATTTCAAATAAAAAGACTGCAAGTAATAAAATCAGAATTTCATTGTGTAATTTTAAAGTTTAAGATGCACCCAATCTAGAATTCCCTTCGTTTTTGGTGATGATGACATCTGCCTTAGAGGCGTTTTTCTAACGGCCCTTTTTTGGAGGCGTTTCCTTATCGATGTTCTTCTGACTGAACCTTTTTGATGTGGACTTGGATGAGTAGCTGGTGTTTTTAATTTATATTCTAAATCAGACTCGCAGTTATCAGTTTCCATTCCGGTTTTTCCTATAGTACCAGTCGGGGTTGGCTTCTTTTGCTGTTTAGGTTTAGCTAGCAGCACATTAGCAACGTTAAGGTCTTTGATGTACTCAGCAAACTGTAGGCGTCCGGGTGGATTAATAGATTTTCGAGGCCGCAGAGTGTCATGAATTAAATCGACTATGTTAGACGCCGGTAAAATTTCACCCTTTATAGTAACGGTGCCCTTGTGATCCCAGCTCACATCGCTTGAGGTACTCAAAATGCGTAGGAAAACTTCAGCTTTTTTCTTAAAAGTTTTGGGAAGTGTAGATAAAATAACGGCATTTGATAGTCTGTCACTGGTTGTTTCAATAGGTATTTTGATTGGCTGCCGCGCCTGGTTTGTGAAATGAAGGAATCGTTGTAAAACCTGATTGTACTGGATCCATTTATCGTGATCAGTTAATTTGGACTTTAAAACTTTTTGCATTTCGTCATCAAGCTGTGATAATATATTTTTCTCCGCATCATCGCCAGACTTAAGACGTTGGACAAATTCCGGCGATACAATCATCATCTTCCGCTCTTTGTCCATTTTAGTCGAAAAGGAGCTCAGTCGTTTGTTCTGGTAGAGCCGTCGTGAATAAACTAGCTTAAAATCAAGACTTTCATAATAAATATATAAAAAAAAAATGACAGGTACGGGAATCGAACCCGTATTCTCTCTCGAGATCAGAGCTTGAATCTGACGCCTTAACCATTCGGCCCACTCTCTGCATAATTAAGAAAACATATAGTTTAAAAAGCCTTCTGCATGCAATTTCATACAATATTTCATATAAATTAAGCCATGTACAAATTTCTTAATCAGGTTTTGATATATATTTTATCGAAAGATTGGACCCACAGCTACCGTTTTACTATTTGTCGTGATTCGTCATCGCTGAATTTTACAAGTGCCATCCTGCTGCGATGTGACGCACGCAATGTTTCCATACCTTTTTATTTTAAAATTCTATAAAATCAGAGGTCCAAACTGCTGCCGCATCAGGTAACAGAGTACAATGGTTTAAAACGTGTTAGTGCGGCATCAGTCGGGCCTCTGTTTTTATAGAATTTTAAAATAAAAAGGTATGGAAACATTGCGTGCATCACACAGCAGACAGGCTGGCTCTTGTAAAATTCATCGATGACGCATCACGACAAATAGTAATAAAACGGTAGCTGAGGGTCCAATCTTTCGATAAAATATATATCAAAACCTGATTAAGAAATTTGTACATGGCTTAATTTATATGAAATATTGTATGAAATTGCATGCAGAAGGCTTTTTAAACTATATGTTTTCTTAATTATGCAGAGAGTGGGCCGAATGGTTAAGGCGTCAGATTCAAGCTCTGATCTCGAGAGAGAATACGAGTTCGATTCCCGTACCTGTCATATTTTTTTTTTATATATTTATTATGAAAGTCTTGATTTTAAGCTAGTTTATTCACGACGGCTCTACCAGAACAAACGACTGAGCTCCTTTTCGACTAAAATGGACAAAGAGCGGAAGATGTTGATTGTATCGCCGGAATTTGTCCAACGTCTTAAGTCTGGCGATGATGCGGAGAAAAATATATTATCACAGCTTGATGACGAAATGCAAAAAGTTTTAAAGTCCAAATTAACTGATCACGATAAATGGATCCAGTACAATCAGGTTTTACAACGATTCCTTCATTTCACAAACCAGGCGCGGCAGCCAATCAAAATACCTATTGAAACAACCAGTGACAGACTATCAAATGCCGTTATTTTATCTACACTTCCCAAAACTTTTAAGAAAAAAGCTGAAGTTTTCCTACGCATTTGAGTACCTCAAGCGATGTGAGCTGGGATCACAAGGGCACCGTTACTATAAAGGGTGAAATTTTACCGGCGTCTAACATAGTCGATTTAATTCATGACACTCTGCGGCTCGAAAATCTATTAATCCACCCGGACGCCTACAGTTTGCTGAGTACATCAAAGACCTTAACGTTGCTAATGTGCTGCTAGCTAAACCTAAACAGCAAAAGAAGCCAACCCCGACTGGTACTATAGGAAAAACCGGAATGGAAACTGATAACTGCGAGTCTGATTTAGAATATAAATTAAAAACACCAGCTACTCATCCAAGTCCACATCAAAAAGGTTCAGTCAGAAGAACATCGATAAGGAAACGCCTCCAAAAAAGGGCCGTTAGAAAAACGCCTCTAAGGCAGATGTCATCATCACCAAAACGAAGGGAATTCTAGATTGGGTGCATCTTAAACTTTAAAATTACACAATGAAATTCTGATTTTATTACTTGCAGTCTTTTAATTTGAAATGTCGTGCACCTCAAACTACAGTTTTGTAAATTGCTAGCGAATTTTTAGAAATAAGACATTCTGCTGTACATTTATATTTATATTATTAAGTATTATACGAAATAAGAACAATATATTTGTTTATTACAAAGTGTTTGTGTTTTTTATTTCTACTCTGCTTTTGTTTTTCACGAATCTGCAATAATTACAAAATCTAAAGCTAAAATATTAGTATTTGAAGTTATTTTACAGTTACAAAGTGTAAAAATTTCAAAAAAAATCAATCTACGATTTCATAATGGCGTGATATAATTTAAAAATTGTGATTTCTTTTAATTTTGAGCGACACATTTTATAAAAAGTGTAAAACATTTGCAAATTTTTCAACGAAATTGTGTGTTTTATTCAGGTTTATGTTAATTTGTGATAAACATACATATATTTTGTATAATTTCAAGTGTTATGATGGCAGTTTTGTAAAATTTTAAGTGAAATGACGGGGCCAGAACATTTTTTCAACAAAATTACGTGTTTTATTCAAATTTATGTTAATTTGTGGACAACATATATATATTTTACAATGAAATTGCGTGTTTTGGTGGTGTCAGAATATTTTTTTTCAACGAATTGCGCGTTTTTATTTAAAAATTATGTTAATTTGTGGTCAACATACATATATTTCCGTCAAAAGTATAAGATTTTTTGAATTTTGTTTATCGAAATGATTGTGTTAGTAGATTTTTCAATGAAATTGCTATTTCTTTTAATTTTGAGCGGTACATTTTATAAAAAGTGTAAAACATTTCCAAAATTATTTACAGCCAGAACATTTTTTCAACAAAATTACGTGTTTTTATTCAATTTATGTTAATTTGTGGACAACATATATATATTTTTCAATGAAATTGCGTGTTTTGATGGTGTCAGAATATTTTTTTCAACGAATTGCGCGTTTTTATTTAAAAATTATGTTAATTTGTGGTCAACATACATATATTTCCGTCAAAAGTATAAGATTTTTTGAATTTTGTTTATCGAAATGATTGTGGTAGTAGATTTTTTCAACGAAATTGCTATTTCTTTTAATTTTGAGCGATGCATTTTATAAAAAGTGTAAAACATTTGCAAAATTATGCATAGTTTATGTAACATGATGTCGATTTTTGTGAAAATTTATGTGAGATGGCTTGTAATTGCATGATTTTTGTTCAATTTTCATCGTGTATTGAATAAAATATCGTTTTTTGTATAATTTCAAGTGACGTGATGACAGTTTTTTGTATAATTTATGTGACATGATGTCGATATTTGCGAAAATTTATGTGAGATGCTGTATGATTGTGTGATTTTATTCAAATTTTTGTTACTTTGGGGGTCAACACATACGTCTTTTCGTAATTTTTGCGTGTTTCTACTCAAATTTATTTTCATTTGTCGTCAGCACAGACGTATTTTCGTAAAATTTTACTATTTTTCAATGAAAGTTGTGAAAAAAATATTGTTTTTGTCGTTTTTACAGAATTTAATGACAAGATGCCGATTTTTATAAATTTTCATGGGAGATGCTATCGATTTTCTAAAATTTTAAACGAAATGCTTTGGAAATCGCATGTTTTTATTCAAATATTAGTAATTGAAGCTATTTTTTTCACATACAAAGTATCGAAAATTCATATAAATTGAACTACGATTTCATAATTTAAAAAAATTACGGTTTATTTGTTAAACGTTTGCAAAATTATGCTTAGAAATAACTCTTAAAACTTTTTTACATCATTTTTTCGGTGCTATAAAGTCGCTTTGTAAAGATTTTCAACGAAATTGTGCGTTTTTATTCAAATTTATTTTAATTTGTCGCCAACACATACGTCTTTTCGTAATTTTTGCGTGTTTTTATTCAAAATTATTTTCATTTGTCGCCAACACTTACGTCTTTTCGTAAATTTTTTACAAGAAAAAATGGTTTGACTTATATTTTTACAAGTATCCCTTGTCTTATTTGCAAACGATACTGAAAAGCTATTTTTTTCAACGAAATTGCCTGTTTTTATTCAATTTATGGGGGACAACCATTCTTATACAATAAAAACATTTATTTAATGCGTATGTCTTATTTTATATGGGCGAGGGCACTGTTGTAATTTATAAGAAGCTAAAACTCAGTCGAAAATAACATTTAAAATTTATTTATAATATGTATATGGAAGTATAATGTCAGAACAGCTAAGTGGTACAATGTTCAAACCTTTAAAACCAAGTCTTTTCGTAATTTTTGCGTGTTTTTATTCAAATTTATTTTCATTTGTCGCCAACACTTACGTCTTTTCGTAATTTTTTACAAGAAAAAATGGTTTGACTTATATTTTTACAAGTATCCCTTGTCTTATTTGCAAATGATATTGAAAAGCTATTTTTTTTTTCAACGAAATTGTCTGTTTTTATTCAAATTTATGGGGACAACCATTCTTATACAATAAAAACATTTATTTAATGCGTATGTCTTATTTTATATGGGCGAGGGTACTGTTGTAATTTATAAGAAGCTAAAACTTAGTCGAAAATAACATTTAAAATTTATTTATAATATGTATATGGAAGTATAATGTCAGAACAGCTAAGTGGTACAATGTTCAAACCTTTAAAACCAAACAATACACACGACAAAAATCATACGAACTAGAGTGGTTTATTAACCATGCAAGCTTATCCACTAGATTTTGTGTCACAGGGATTTTAGCGCCAAGCCGTTGGCTGCGCTGACCGGTAACCGTGCATTCTGTCGTCTGTCAACCAAGCAAGACTAGAAACCGTTGGAGTACGTACTGCTCGATCCAGACGAACAATGCATGCTGATTTAAATCTTGGTGCATTCCATTACGATGCTAATCATAATTACAGTCTTCTAAACAATCCTGTTTAGGCACGTTAAATAAAACTTTCCAATTCTATGCAACGGTTAAAAGCCCTACACAATCGCCGGCTAAATAGAAAGTCTGCCTGGAGCGATAACGTCTTTTGTAATTACGCATAGGTAGCAAACGGGATGGAAAAGAGAAAGCTGTAGAAAATCAGTGGGACTGAGTGAGATAGCGTCACTCATATTAAATTAATTACAGCAAAACTAGCTACAAAGTCAATTTTTTAAAATTATTAACAAGTTTCTAAGGCCCTAGACGGCACAATTCCGTTCTTATATTTTATATATTCGAAAAAATAGTTTGTTTAAAGCTGGGCTCGTGACACGCTAGTGACTATAGTTAATTCCTTAAAACCTCGACCGCTTCGATAGCCCAGTTGGTTAAGGCTTCGTACTCGTAATGCTGTGAGCGCTGGTTCGATTCCAGCCATGGGACATCGCAGGAAGCTTTTTTTAAATTCAAATATTTCAGCGAGTGAATGCACGAGAGAGACAACAGCTTCGAAGAGCGAAATAGATTTACCAGCTTGAATTTCAAATATTTCCGCGAAAATTCAAAATTAAAAACGACAGCCGTGAGAAGTGCGCGCGCACCAAGATGGCCGACGCCCGGGAAGTTTAAAATTCAAATAATGGAACTTAGAAAAAAAATCGGAAAAAATTCAAATTTCAAATATTCCCGCCAGAAATCCAAGATGGCCGCCGAAGTCCGACGCGTAATTCCAGAAGTTAATTCGCGGTTTAATTCGCGGATTGCTCCAGTTTCGGTGCCGCCATACTACTATCGGTTATCAGTTTTTGAGAAAATATTTTTTTTCTTCGAAACTATGGAAAATACTGAGTTTTTACAAGAGTCAAAAAATGAATATAATGAGTAACCCTTTCCGTTAAAAAGGTCTTAGAACCGTATTACCACCACTAAAAAAATTTTGAAAAAAATTACCAGGGGGTGAGGATGGTTTTAACCCTTCTACAATTTTCTTTTGGTTTCTTTGATTACTGAAAGTAGGGTAATCCTCTAAAATGCACTTTTGCCGAATCCCATTAAATTTGTTTCACGCATTTCTGAACAACGTACAAAAATGTGATTTTTTAAGTAAACTTTGAACTCTGCTCACAGACAAACAGTGCATTTTGGTATATATATATAAATTGGGTCCAATCATCTTATTTTGACCTCTACAATACGTGGTAGCTCTATGTCCCATAAATTTTGAAACACCCTGTATGCAAAATATTACTTTAATCAAAGCAAAAATAGGCACAATTGATTTTTTTAACGTGCTCACGCTGTATATATTTGACCGGAATCATATTCGGATTCGAGCCTGGTAGACATGTAATATGCATGCAAAATCTTCCTCCAAGAAATAGTTTTTGAGCTCGAGTGGTAATAGACAGGCAGACCGACAGAATTGAGAACACATGTTTTTTGTCATCGAAGGACCCAGAAACATAAAGATTTGTAAAAATCTCGGAGAATGATATTTTCACAATTATAATGGATACTCTCTTCGCTTGAAGCGAAAGAAGTAAAAATTACAATTTCGCAAATTACAGTTTTAAGTAAACCTTGTGTAATTGGCAGTGTTTGAATGCTTTAAAACGCTGTTTTAAATGGTAAGGTGTCCCACCATTATTTTATTTTTAAAAAAGCATGTTGGAGCCTTTCTAAACAAAATAAACGTTTAATATCTGAAAACCATGTCTTAAGAAACGATTATATTCCTTTAGATTTATTCTAACCAAGTTATAACATGGAAAATTTGTATATAAATTTTGTTTGAGGTATACCTTTTAATGTCTAAATGACAAAAGTTAGTATAACGAATTTAATATAAAATCCAAAAATATAATAATATAGAGGGTGCTTCACTTAAAATAAGGAAGTGGTGGTAATTTCCCACTTCAAATAATTCAAATTACCAGTATATTCCACAAACTAAATTTTCATTGATATTTATAAAGTATAATCAAATATTATTTTCATCTACTATGGCTATGGAATAGTTACTAATTTATGAATGCAACTATGTTTATACTTAAATGTCAAACTTGACATTTGATTTTTAAGTGACTTATAGTTGCATTCATAAATTAGGAGCTATTTCATGGCCATACTAGATGAAAGTAATTTATGATCATACTATATAAATTCAGGTGTCCATCTTTTACTTTTACCGACTGGTATACAATTATTATTATTATTATTTTAAATATTATTATCAGCGTCCCGTATCTATAACTGCACCAACTGCAGTAGACAATGTTTATAAAGTAGATGGAATATTACCTACTTTCCTGTATAGTTAACAATGTGTACAGACCAAGTCAGAAGAGGTAAAGTTTTATCCTGATATAATGTACACTTCTGGACGTACAGTTTAACTCTAACAGTCAAAACGTGTTGTTCCACAATGATTATGATCCGGTGATAGTAGCCTAAGCTGTGACCTGTAATTTCCACCCCAAAATGCAAAACATGGCATTATATTTAGATGCTCGCTTCAAAAGTTAAAATTAGGTACTTGAGTATTTTAAATGTTAAAAACAAACTAAAATACATTTTCTAAATACCAATGTTTATGGACTAAGATTTTATTATACAGGGTGTATTGAAATTTTTGTGATCATGGCTACTTGATAATTACACGTGTTAATGACAACCAAAACCCTGTAATAGGCATTTTAAGCTAAACGGTTGCTCTTACGCTTATAAACTAAGAGTACATTATTTTTGTGTATTTTAATTCTCTTTCAGATAGTAACCTAGAATGTTAAAAATTGTTGCAGATAATAAAGTTAGAGCTAAAAAAAGTTTTGAAAGATAGGTAAAGTGCCCCTTACAGTCACTTATAGTTTATGAAATCTTTCCTATTAGTGCAGTACATAATAGTAAGTATGTATACCAAAATTCAAATTTATATCTCTATATTTGTGGAAATTAACAAAAAAATAAAAAATTAAAAATTTAACTTCAAGGCCCTATAACTTCTTACTGAAGGGACTTTGTACTAAGGTATATTAGGTTTAATCGATTTATTATAATGCAAGGAATCTATTACTAATGGGTGTCCCATTCTTTTTGGGACACCCTGTATATTTTACTTCACAGCCATGCATTCAACTGTTTATACGACTTTGAACATAAAAAAAAATTTAAGACCCTCAAGATGATTTAGTCAAAGCTCATTAAAAGTGCTTTGCAAAAATATAAAATTATACAGGGCGTTCCATTTAAAAAGTCGAAATTGTTAAATTTGCAAATGTTGACCACCCTGTATAGCATTAATACCCAGAACCGCTACTCTACACTGAAAAGGCAACTTAAGAAGAAATTTAGTTTTTTGATACCGTCTTCGTTCATTCAATTCTTTTCTGATACTTACAGCAGTCACCTGAAATTCACCATTTTCTGACATAAAATCGTTAATATTTTTAAAACAGTTGACATTAGACTGATATAACTTTATATTTAAACTAGCAAGATGCCCGTTCTTCGTACGAACTACAAATGTTTGTTTTTTCTTCTAAATCTCAAATGCATTCTAGAGTGTCCCCCTCCATCACTCAATACGCTAAACAGTTTACCACTTTTCGCCTCTTAGCGGTGCAATTTCTAAAAAAAATCAGCCCGTTTTATACTGAAATGAAACCACAGCGAAAAATAATTTTAACTTCCTACTTCTATTCAGTTTTCCCTTTTTACCGGTTTAGGGGTGAAATTTAAAAAACCCTTAAAAACGTTTTCTAAAGATTTAAAAATACATCTATATGCCAAAAAAGAATGATCTAACTCAACAAACACAGGAAATACAAAGGGTTCTATAATTCACCCCGAATTCAAATTCGCACCTTTTAAGGGTTGATTAGGGCAATGAAATGTGGTTTTAGACATTTGCATTGGATAGCTACTCAGGCAAACACCAAGTCGATATCTTACCGGGCCTAAGAGATATTGTGGAATTCGTGAAAACATAGTTTACCCCTTTTTACTCCTTTAGGGGTACATTTTTCAAAATCACTTAAACCATTTTTTAGATATTTTAAAAATATATCTATATACCAAAAAAGACTGATCTAACTCAATAAACATAGGAGTAACGAAGGGTCTTTAATTCACCCCCTACCCTTTTTCAGTTTTTCCGCCTTTTACCTCTTTAGGGTTAAAATTTTCAAAATCCCATACACCTCTTTCTAAATATTTTAAAAATACATCTACATGCCAAAAAAGAGTGTTTTAACTCAATAAACATAGGAGATATTTAGGATTCTTTAACTCAGCCCCAATCCAGACTTGAACCTTTAGGGGTTGATTAGGACAAAATCGTAAAATATGTTTTTAGGTATTTGCATTGATAATCTTTGCAAGTAGACACCAAGTCGCTATCTCATCGGGTCTAAGAGATATTGAGGAACTCGTAAAAACACATTTTACCCCTTTTCACCCACGTAGGGGAGGAATTTCAAAAAATCTCTTTTAACCCATTTTATTATAAAATGGAACCCACAGCGAAAAAAATTAATAAATTTAACCCCCCCCCCTTTTCAGTTTATACTCCTTTTATCCCTTTAGGGTTAAAATTTTCAAAGTCCCTTACGCCCCTTTCTAAATATTTTAAAAATCCATCTCTATGCCAAAAAAGAATGTTCTAACTCAATAAACATAGGAAATACTTACGGTTCTTTAATTCACCCCCAATCCAGATTTGCACCTTTAGGGGTTGATTAGGGCAAAATACTAAAATAAGTGACTAGGTATTTGCATTGATAATATTTACAAGTAAACACCAAATCGCTATCTCATCGGGTGTAAGAGATATTGAGGAACTCGTGAAAACACATTTTACCCCTTTTCACCCCCGTAGGGGAGGAATTTCAAAATATCCCTTTTAACCCATTTTATTGTGAAATGGAACTCACGGGGAAAAAAATTAATAAATTTAACCCCCCCACACCCTTTCAGTTTTTCCTCGTTTTACCCCTTTAGGGTTAACATTTTCAAATTCCCTTACACCCCTTTCTAAATATTTTAAAAATCAATCTGTGTGCCAAAAAAGAATGTTCTAACTCAATAAACATAGGAAATACTTAGGGTTCTTTAATTCACCCCCAATCCACATTTGCACCTTTAGGGGTTGATTAGGGCAAAATCCTAAAATACGTTTCTAGGTATTTACATTGACATTCTTTGCAAGTAAACACCAAGTCGATATCTTATCGGGTGTAAGAAATATTGAGGAATTCGTGAAAACATATTTTACCCCTTTTCAACCCCTTAGGGGTCGAATTCCAAAAAGGGTTGTGACTTTCCTTTATATATGTATAGATAATCAGCATTGAGACGTAAATCTGTTAAGCTATTAAAATATGGATGCCACAATTTTCTCGGCCACCTTGTATAATCAAAAGTATCGAGAGATCCAAAAAAAACTGTTCCTCAGCAGGCTGTGGAATGAAAAGTCACGTCTTTAATTGTGTCAGATAATAATTAGTTGTCATTTTCTATACGAATCTGTCAGATTGTTAAAAGATTTCTGCTCCTAAAAACGACGTTTGATTATTATTTAACTAGTAAATCACCCGAGTTACGCTTCAGTTCGCAAATTTAGGAGAGATTCATTAATATAAACTTAAAAAAATATGGCCTGGCCGGGAATCGTACCCGAGCCGCCCGCGTGGCAGGCGAACATTCTACCACTGAGCTACGGGACTTTGTTGAACAACCCGCTGCTGTAGTGCTATATAATGAATCACCTGAGCTACGCCTAGTTTGCTAATTAAATAATCTAATTAAAACCTTTTTTGAAAATAAAAACCGGCCTACGATCTAAATCTAACAATTAGCAAAATTTTAAGCCACCATACAGCTTAATCGGTCCAGTATCGTCGGAGAAGCTAGTGACCAAAGATACAAAGAGACCAACGAATTTATGTAGTGGATTCCAGCTGACACAAGTAAAGACGTGACTTTTCATTCCACAGCCTGCTGAGGAACAGTTTTTTTTGGATCTCTCGATATTTTACTAAGGTGCACCGTCTTCGTATCTACAACATTTATATAAGCAAATTGTACGTAAGTAAATTATATTGTCAACTGCAGTAATGAGGTCACAACCGTTAATACACAACATATGGTTACCACGGCCTAAATGCCCCCGCGAAGAACACCAAACCATGAAATAGCTCGACTTAATCTTAATTGCTGTTCTAAAAATAAACTGATGCCACAGAATCGGTCCGTCATAGTTTTGGATACACAATTTAGTCTGATCGTAGGGGGCGCCATCGTTCAACCAAAATGACGAGGTTACAATGTGGGGTGTGCGAACTCTGTGAATTATCCACGTTGTTAGCTATATTTATCTATAAATTCCTTTACCTACCTTTAGGTCATCGCTATATCTCTTAGTTAACAATCGATCACTATAAAAGTATATTTGAGGCCCGTCTCTAGCATCAGTGAAGACGTCGCGGATTCTAGTTTATGATGTTATAAATGGCGCCAACAAGTTAAACTCAAATATACTGATATAAGCCAAGAAACTTGTAACTTCACTTTCTATCAACTAATAACAATACGATTATTGAACTCCCTATCAAAATGAAAGAAAGCAATACTTGTAGCTGGTTTTATTAATACTCGAACATTACTACCATCGATCAGACAATTAGCATCTTTACTATTACTACCTCACGCAGGGTACCCCAAATAGTTTAACTTAAAACGCTCGTAAGTCTAATGGTTACACAGTTTTTATATGCAAAAATATCATCAGATTCTAGCTACCACACTTATCTTTGTGCCGATATACTCGCAGACATTTAATACGTCCCGTTACTCCTAACACATGTCAGCTTGACAGGTTCCAACCTCGGCTGTCATTTGCTATACCTCGACCCTCAATACTGCGGTAGATTAGCTTTCCAATACTGTCCGCCTAATATTGTTGCCTGTTCACAGGCAATAAACTTCGCAATCGTTGTATTCGTGTTTCCCAGATCGCTTTACAGCTTGAATATAAATATTCATTGGAAAAATGACATCTGCTTAATGAACTCCTCTACAGGAACGGCTGGCTAGTAAACCAATTCTTTACTATCACCAAACCAGAATAAATGGCGAGATTGTCATTTACACCCCACGAAAACTCTTGCCTTATTTAAAAGCTGATATACAAATTTTCTCTCAAACAAAACCAACCTTGTTATTATATCTTCCCTAGCAACGAACAAAGCCAATCTGATATTAATTTTATCGCGTCACTCTCACTAGATTCCTCATTCAACACTAGTATTAATATCAAATGCTTTTGACACGTAACAAACTCCCCCCTTACCAGAAAGGAAAAATTTCAACGAAATTTTTAACTAAATAAAAACTTTATCCTAAAAGGATACATACATATACGCTAGAGAGTCATTAAACCGTCTGTCATAAGACGTCTCTAACAATTAATCTAAAAAAAAAAACCCAGTACCCACACCACAAACAAGCAACTACACTGTAGAGACGGTGATGACCCCAGGAGGAACCCAGGACCAGATCAACCCCACGACAAGGATCAAGATTGTTCGTCGCTGCTGGATGTAAATGCTGCGCCGGTGAACAACCCCGTAACAACCTGTCGTGAAGAAGCTCCACCCCCATGAACCCCACAAAATCACTCCAAATCCCCCCAGCGTACCCCCCCTGACAACTTCCAATAAACCCCCGAGGCGGAAGCACACCTCCACACAGTTTCAGGTACTGTCAGACCGAAAATAGTTAAGCCAAAACGAAGAATAACCAGGATCTTTCTTTTGACAACCCTGGGGAGAAAGCAACCCCAGTGAAAGAGAGTTAAAGAAACTAGAAAAGTGATAGGCAGAAGCCAACGTCCACACAACTCTCATACGCTCCGACGGAGGGATCCTTCAGCGCCCCGAACGGCCTGAAGAAAATGCCCACCAATCTTCATCTCACCTGCAACAATCACTCATCACCAGAGATTGCATCCGCACCAGATCAAAGAGAAATAAAAGAAAATAAATTGCCATTCATCTAAGTAAACAGTTCATTCAAAACAAAATCGACATTCACTACTTACAAGAGAGAAATATAGACAAAGCTTTACGAAGAAAAGAAGGCGAAGAATGAAGGACTGGTCATCTTAAAAATTTTGTATTGTAGGGAAACACCCTATATCCCCAAACTCCAAGGGATACCTAAAAGAAACGAAGAAGTTGTACTTCTTTAACGATTAATCTCGTTACCCTTATGTCTCCTTAGGAAAAACAGGATAACGTAACGCTCTTCCAATACAATCAAAAGAAAACCATCCATTAACATTTCCCAACAGGGAACTCCCTATACGTTATACCCAAAAGAGGGAAAAGAACAAGATATTAAAGTTTCCCAAATAGTGTCCTTCCCGACTGTGCCCTTCCAACCACCCTAAACCTTAAAATGGGGAAAGAACAAGATCTTAAAAGTTCCCCAAAGAGTGACCTACCCTACTGTGCCCTTCCAACCACCCTATACCTTACAGGAGGGAAAGCAAGATAAAAATGCTCCCTAAAGTGACCTTCCCTACAGTGCCCATCCAACCACCCTATGCTTTACAGGAGGGAAAGCAAGATAAAAATGCTCCCTAAAGTGACCTTCCCTACAGTGCCCATCCAACCACCCTATACTTTACAGGAGGGAAAGCAAGATAAAAATGCTCCCTAAAGTGACCTTCCCTACAGTGCCCATCCAACCACCCTATGCTTTACAGGAGGGAAAGCAAGATAAAAATGCTCCCTAAAGTGACCTTCCCTACAGTGCCCATCCAACCACCCTATACTTTACACGAAATTCAATAACAGCTGGAATAACCAATCACAGCAGCAGATCATACCAAAGACTTCATTCGGCAACAACGGCTCAAAAGGAAACTAAAGGACATTAACTCGGGGACAGAGGCAGGTCCCATAAATCCGGAACAAGCCGATACTCTAAATGAGTAAACGAAACCGTTCTCCAACTCCAAGCATGACCAAAAGCGAAACCAAAACAAGGATTCGAGACTCACTTGTGGATCTAAATCCGCGTAAGCGAAATGGATACCGAAAAAAAAACTCACACAATACACATAGCTGAAGGTAACCATACAACAACAGCTACGCCACTAAAATCCCAAAAAGGTATCCAACAAAACCCAACAAGCTAACTCAAACCTACGCTAAAGCGAAAGATGAACTTCACTCGACACGAATGCAAGTCAAACCACACAATGAACCCAACAAC
This sequence comes from Agriotes lineatus, assembly GCA_940337035.1. Lineage (NCBI taxonomy): Eukaryota > Metazoa > Arthropoda > Insecta > Coleoptera > Elateridae > Agriotes > Agriotes lineatus. The sequence continues at coordinate 106,533 of CALNHX010002238.1, read as the reverse complement.
TATCTGCAAGCTACTCCAGTGTTATTATAGGAAGAACTAGATGAAATAGCTCCCTACAGTGACCTTCCCTGCAATGCCCAACCAACCACCCTATACTTTACAATGGGGAAAACATGATGATAATGATCCCTATCGTGACCTTCCCTGCGTGCCCAACCAACCACCCTATACTTTACAGGAGGGAAAGCAAGATAAAAATGCTCCCTAAAGTGACCTTCCCTACAGTGCCCATCCAACCACCCTATGCTTTACAAGAGGGAAAGCAAGATAAAAATGCTCCCTAAAGTGACCTTCCCTACAGTGCCCTTCCAACCACCCTATGCTTTACAATGGGGAAAACATGATGATAATGATCCCTATCGTGACCTTCCCTGCGTGCCCAACCAACCACCCTATGCACATCACACATCATTAATTGATCTCAGAGTTATCATAAAGTTTCAAATCCTTGGCATGCCAAGTCCCCTTTAATATTTTTCCGTCAGGATCTTTGAGTTCATAAACCCATCGTGAAAACTTTCGATTAATAATAAACGGTCCTATAAATTTTGCAGCAAGCTTGGAAGTAAACTGACGAGCAGCATCTGATAACACATAGTGTCTACGCAACACTGCTTGATCCGGAACGAACTCGAAAGGTCGTCGACGAAAGTCATAGCGAGTTTTTGACTTTTGATAAGCCTTATCCAAACGACGTTTAACATCAGCATACAGTTGCTTGAGTACTATAGAACGATTATCTAAATCTCTATCCCGATTAAATTGAATTTCCGGATTTCCATCACCAACTACCGGTTCGTGATTTAATATGATTTCTCTGCCAAAATTAATGAAATATGGAGTTTTTCCCGTAACTTCATGAACTGAGGTACGTATAGCACAAACTACGTGAGACAGATATTTATCCCAATCTCGATGACGATCTGATACATAAGCTGTCAACATAGTTTTCAGCACTCTGTTTATACGTTCCGTAGGATTAGCTTGAGGATGATAATTGGCAGTAAACGAAATCTTACAGCCATACTTCTGAGTTAAAGTTTGAAACTCATGACTGCGAAACTGAACGCCATTATCACATATGATTCGCTTGGGAACCCCAAACATCAAAAATACGTCTTCCTCAACAATACGTGAGATAACCTTAGCTGATGCTGTACGGAGCGGAAACACTAATGGAAACTTACTAAAACAATCAGCCACTACGAATATATACGCGTATCCTCGTACTGAACGAGGTAAAGGACCTACAATATCACAACAGATTAGTTCCCAAGGCTTCGAAATTAATGAATGTCCACCCATATACCCTGCAGGGGCTCTCTGTTCTGGTTTAATTCGTTGACACGTTTCGCAACGGCGAACATAAGCAGCCACATCATAACGAAGTTTAGGCCAGTAGTATCTTTGTGCAATACGATGAAAAGTTTTATTAACACCCGTATGACCAGCGGTCGGAATATCGTGATTTTGTTTGATAACTTCTTGGCGTTGAGTCTGTGGAACAACCAGTTTCCAATGATCTTCATCATCTGCCAAGTCTGGATAATCGGTTCGAACATATTTATACAATTGACCGTCACTAACTCTCCAATGGGGAAATTTTCGAGGATTGTTAATAACAAATCGACACATACGATGATACCATGGATTACCAGCAGGACCAAACTGAACGTTAATAGCATCAATGACAGGAACAGCACGAGACAAAGTGTCAGGCACAACATGTTCTTTACCTTTTCGATGAATAATGTCAAAATCATATTGTTGAAGGCGAACTGCCCATCGAGCGATACGACCAACAGGGTCTTTAATACTATTAAGCCATTTTAAGCTATAATGATCAGTTACTACCGTGAACTTAGTTCCCTCAATATATGGTCTAAGTTTTTCAATAGCAAAAAGGACAGCGAGGCATTCACGCTCTGTTGTGCTAAAATTTCGTTCGTTTCTAGTAAGCGACCGACTAATGTAACATATAACTTTCTCTCCATCAGCTTGATGTTGAGTAAGTACGGCACCAATACCATAACCAGAAGCATCCGTTTGAATAACAAAGGGTACCGAAAAATCAGGGCAAGCTAATATCGGAGCAGATATCAAATGTTCTTTAATATCACTGAAGGCTCGTTCACAATTACTATCCCAGAAAAATTTCGCATTCTTGCGGAGCAAGGATGTAAGAGGTCCGATAAGTGAAGAAAAATTCGGAACAAAGCGACGGTACCATGACGCCATACCAATTACACGACGTACTTCCTTCACTGACACAGGAGTAGGAATACGATTAATTGCATCTACTTTTTCTGGGTCTACTAATAAACCGCGTGAATTCACTACATAACCGAGATACTTAAGTTCTGGCTTACAAAATGACATTTATTTTGGCTTAAAGTAAGACCAGCAGCTAATAACCGAGACACAACCTCACGAAGAGTAGAAAGATGTTTTTCGAAAGTTGGCGTACAAATTACAATATCGTCAAGATACGTAAAGACATATGGTTCCAAATCAGCACCAATAACCCTATCAATTAGGCGTTGCCACGTTGCCGGGGCCGTATGCAAACCAAACGGTAGGCGGCGAAATTGAAATAACCCCCTATTAGGCACAGTAAACGCTGTTAAAGGGCGTGAAGAAACAGCCACAGGTATCTGCCAATATGCGGATTTAATATCAAGAGTCGTAAGATAATGTGCGTCACGAAGTTTATCCAAAGTACTTGATACATATGGAATAGGATAAGCATCAGGTTGACTGACTTTATTAAGTTGGCGATAATCAACACAGAACCGATAACTACCATCTTTCTTTTTAATCATTACTATCGGAGATGACCAAGCAGAAGTCGAAGGTTCTACCACTCCCTCATCCAACATTTTCTTTAACTCAAGATCTACCTGTTTCTGCAGAGCAGGAGAAATAGGATAATATCGCTGCTTAATAGGCGACGATGTGGTTTTAATCTCATGTTCAACAAGATGAGTGCATCCTAACTTATTTCCCATTTTACTAAAAACTTCTTTGACAAAACAATCTAATTGTTCTCGCTGAACTTCAGATAAATGTTCTACAGCCTGTATTGCATTAACTTCCGGGATCAAGTGATCTTTCGAGAAGGTCCATTCGTTAATTCTAAGATCGGTTACAATACCCATTCTACGCAAAAAATCGCATCCCAAAATCAAGGTATGGGGTACGGAAGGCACAACTAATAACTCACAAGTACAAACTCTATCGCGAAGCATAAGTGGTACTGTAACTATACCTAATATTTGACATTCTGCACCGTCAGCAACATTACATGTCCTATCTTTACTTGGTGTAAGCCTACAATGACCTTTCAACAGCTCCCATCCCTTTCTACCAACAACAGTATGCGAAGCACCCGAATCTAACAATCCAAGAATCTCATTACCAAAAATTGAAACTTTAAGATACGGTCTCTCATCAGGACCTGCGTGACTTAAAATATAATCTAAAACAGCTTTAGAACTAAAATCCGAATTATTTACAACATTGACCGAAGAATTTATTTGACACCGCGCTATTCGGTCGTCTAGCGGCGGCGACCCCCATTTCCCGAACATGAAGGGCATGTACGGACAGTAAAATCAGGTCGTCCACAACCATAGCAATATTGTTTACTATTTGCTGAACAGTTACGCGCAAAATGATTCGGTTTATCACATTTCCAACATCTCAAATCAGAAGGCTTGGTTGAATTGATTACGTTCGGTGGGTTATTACTACGAGTTTGAACGTAACCCTCATTTGAGGATACATTCACTGTATGAATCCTAGCATTACATTTCGACTTTTGATAGGCTAGATCGGGTTCTAACATTCGATTTCCCTGAGTGGGAGGTCCACGGAACCGTTGTGCACGCACATGTGCATCTTCAACAGCTTTACACACTCGAAGTAATTGTGAAAAGGAAACTATGTTCTCTAAAGCCAGTTGGGTTTGGAAATGTGGTAATAAATTCCTACGTATTAGATTAAGGCGCTTTGTTTCAGAAGGCATCGATGGTAACCGATGGAATAAGTTTTCCATTATCGACACAAATACGGTCACGGGTTCATCGGCCCCCTGAGTACGATTGCGTATTTCATCCCATAAACAAGCTTCATAATCACATGGAAGAAAAGCTGAACGTAACGCATTAACTAACTGGTCCCAATTATACAAAGTATTTTTAACCGATCGATACCAAATCAAAGCATAATCGGTGAAAAATTCAACAGCCGAAGTAAAAAGTTGTTCCTTAGTAACCCCACGCGCCATTCGCAATTCTTCAATACGCTCTAGGAAACTAGACAATCCCGATTGACCATCGAAACGAAGGTTCCATTTATTCATCGGAAGGTAATTGTTATAACGTGGAGTAGCATCAATGACTTTAGTGCTGTTCAAACCAATAGGTGTCGGTAACGTTTGAAACTGTTGACTATCAATTACATTTGAATAATTAAAATGGTTTGGTGATTGATTGGCTTGTAATGGCTCATCGTCAAGGTCCATCAAGTTAACTGTTTGTGAACTAGAAGGAACTAAAGGTTCATTTTCAGATGTTAATCTGGACTCGAGATCGTCCATAGCCCCTAAACACCTATTATATAGCTCATCTTTATCATCTGCTGAAGACCCCTCAAAAACTAACCGTTCTAGTCGATTTGAAATATGTACCAAGCGGGTCTGAATACGTTTATAATCATTACCACCCCTAACAAATGACTCAGAAGCTAGTATCTCTTCCACAAGAATGTCAAGCTTCCTACTGCATATATCCAATTCTTCTACGTTATTCAATTCTACTTCCGGGAACGAAGCATTTCCCGTCTTCTCTAACCTAATACGCGCTCTAAGCAATTTACGCTTTTCGGCATATTTCCCTTACAAACAACTCCCCGTATTCGTAATTCATAATCTATCTCGTCTACCAATAACCTATCAACATCCATTCTGATTCCTCAAAGTAAAACCCTTTTTACCACAAGTATACCGTTTTATGTATTATTCTCAAAGTAATTCTTTGGTTTGTCACGTTCTGACGATATTTTTCCACTTACATAAACGAGTACAGAAAGTTATGTATAACTATTGTCAGTATTGCTCCTTTCTATTATAGTACGACCTAAAGGTATATGTTCCAATCTTGTTAAAGCCCCCGTTGCTCTTCAAAAATCTTATTAAAGCCCCACGTTGGGCGCCAAACTTGTTAGCTATATTTATCTATAAATTCCTTTACCTACCTTTAGGTCATCGCTATATCTCTTAGTTAACAATCGATCACTATAAAAGTATATTTGAGGCCCGTCTCTAGCATCAGTGAAGACGTCGCGGATTCTAGTTTATGATGTTATAAATGGCGCCAACAAGTTAAACTCAAATATACTGATATAAGCCAAGAAACTTGTAACTTCACTTTCTATCAACTAATAACAATACGATTATTGAACTCCCTATCAAAATGAAAGAAAGCAATACTTGTAGCTGGTTTTATTAATACTCGAACATTACTACCATCGATCAGACAATTAGCATCTTTACTATTACTACCTCACGCAGGGTACCCCAAATAGTTTAACTTAAAACGCTCGTAAGTCTAATGGTTACACAGTTTTTATATGCAAAAATATCATCAGATTCTAGCTACCACACTTATCTTTGTGCCGATATACTCGCAGACATTTAATACGTCCCGTTACTCCTAACACATGTCAGCTTGACAGGTTCCAACCTCGGCTGTCATTTGCTATACCTCGACCCTCAATACTGCGGTAGATTAGCTTTCCAATACTGTCCGCCTAATAGTTGTTGCCTGTTCACAGGCAATAAACTTCGCAATCGTTGTATTCGTGTTTCCCAGATCGCTTTACAGCTTGAATATAAATATTCATTGGAAAAATGACATCTGCTTAATGAACTCCTCTACAGGAACGGCTGGCTAGTAAACCAATTCTTTACTATCACCAAACCAGAATAAATGGCGAGATTGTCATTTACACCCCACGAAAACTCTTGCCTTATTTAAAAGCTGATATACAAATTTTCTCTCAAACAAAACCAACCTTGTTATTATATCTTCCCTAGCAACGAACAAAGCCAATCTGATATTAATTTTATCGCGTCACTCTCACTAGATTCCTCATTCAACACTAGTATTAATATCAAATGCTTTTGACACGTAACAACGTTTCTGACCTGAGTGTATGCGAAAAATTACGTATGGAAAAAGAAAATACACCTAGACTTAAAATTTGACGTAGAGTTGAAAAAACTGCATTTAATATTGTGGCATCGAGTGTATGAGGTCACAATTTTTGAAGCTGTCATAGTGCAGCGTGATGCACACACCCGAGGTCATAGTAAATGCAGTACAAACACACACACACACACACACACACACACACACACACACACACACAGACACACGCACACACGAACAAAACAAACAGATATACACCCGCAATTCATAAAATTTCCAAAGCTTGCAAGATACACACGCCATCGCCACGTTTAATCGAACAAGGCTCACAAACAAAACGGAAATAACAGTAAATAGCCAATGTTTGTCCGCGTTTTGCGATCCATGTAGAAAACTATAAATACCGATAAATATAACTAGCCAACGCTACTGGCCCTTGTGTGTCACCTTCTCAAAGAGAAAGTTACCCCTTTACCTACGTAATGGACCCGTCCGACACAAAATCGACTACTATGCATCTATGACGTTGGTGTCTTCTCATTTCTATCTTACTCTACTCCCTAAACGTGTACCGAATGGAAACTTTGATGGGTATTAATATAAGTATACCTTTGCTTATGGCATTTTAGGTATATTGTTTCACCTAAATGTCATATTCAAAGGTATACTGATGAGGAAGTAGTGCTAACCCCTCAAGATTCGGCTAAAGTTTGGTGAAGAATTCTGCTGACTCTAAAAGCAAAACAATTTATATGGATTTAATATCAGACCTTGAAGCTCAGTCTGATGTGTCATTACACGATATTAATTAACTATCGCTTGTTTTTCTCGAACATGAGGTAGGCAGGCACAAATAGTAAAATGACAATCTGGCGTTCGAATGGTGAAAGCCATACATTTTAACTATCAAAACCCTTCCCACTGAAACAGTGTCCCATCAACTTTAGAAGCCATTCATCAGCTTTTTCGAGGTGCAGTATTCTTAAAATCTCCCACTTAGAAGATGTATTGAACATGATTGATGAAAAAAAAAGACAGCCATGGTAGAAGTTTTACAAAAGACTATTCTTTGTCAGTAACAGCTGTACCCCAACCACATCCAGCGAGTGCTGCCTCTGCCAGAAGCAGATTTTCCAATCCGTTTGGTGTTTCTTCAATTATTTTGCGCCAATGCCACGTGTTTCCCCTTAATTGAGCTTTTTCATTATTTATGATGACAACATAAATTTTGCTATGGACACTTACAATAAACGACGTATCAATGAACAATTCTCAAGCTCGATGCAAGGTAGATCAAATACATGATTGTAGGCAAACATGCTTGGAGCGATAAGAGCCGCATAGGGAAGACTAGGATAGCCTGTTATCTACTGAAGAAGGTCTGGTCGTCATCTCAACTGAAGCTCAGGGTGCGTCTTTGAGGTGTTATGTGCATTCCGTCTTTCTAGTTGGTGTTTAAGATTGGAGCCTCACCGACATAATCTTCAAAAGGTTGGAAGCATATGTTTTGTGAAGCTATGGGCGTATGCTGAGAGTCTGTTGGGTGAAAAGATTGAGCACTGAAACTATCTTACCTCACATGGAGAAGGAGAAAGAAATCTTAAAAGCAATTAAAACAAGGAAACTTTTATTTGGTCATGTTATGAGACATTCTGAGATATATTCCATACTTTACCTTATCATCGAGGGAAAAATATCTGGAGACGTGGTCCAGGCAGAAGAAGAATTTTATTGGTCCCCATTTTCTAACACATCCACTACCGGACCCTTAATCCTAATTTTTTTTAAAATAGTGTACCCACATACCCAAGGGCGTGCTTCTTCAGATTTAGAGTACAACATGGATTATGCATGATGTGCCTCTTCAATCGCCCGCACGTCTCCAGATTTGTTTCCTGTTGGACCAAAGCAGGCTTTTGCTCACTCTTCGCAAATTCAAAATATTGCGACTCTTCAGCAACCCACTATTCACTACTGAAACGCAACCCGAAACCCTTGTATTTTCGAGAGGGTTCAGTAATTAATGCAAAAACGTGCTGAGGTCTGCATCAACACTCGAGGAAGCAATTTTGAGCCTATTATGCTTTTCAATTGTTTGTTTAACGGTTATTTTTTGGAAACTGAAACGGTTATAATCTCTATCCATGTAAACGTTTTGATTACTAATGTCAGTAGAATTGGTCATCAAAGTTCGCCCAGAACTTTTAGAATCACTTTTTATACCTAGCGATTTATCCTCTATTTGATATTATTAAATGTTTTGGCTACCAATTTGTAACACAATAATCAATTATTTTTCCACTTTCGATTCCAAAGTCAAATAGTCCAAAATATGTTGAGTGTAATTGTGATGTACCTATAAACTGAAGAAATTTATGGTGAATTGTGCTGTTTTTCCAATTACAACAGGTCAATAATATAATGATAAAATAATTTCCTTTATGGTATAACTAAACGGTGATTGTAGATGACATTCGTATTTTAAATTACGTGCTATGCATGCCAGTAATATAACTCCAATTCTTATTATTTGGTCTAGTAAACCGTATCTTTTCAGGTTTATAATTTCCGTGGTGCTTATTTTGGTATCAAGTTTCATACAATAGTTCAGTGTTTTTTCAGACATATAGCTTCGTGTTCTATAACAAGATTTATAATCAAGATGGGGGTGGTTTATTTATACGATATGTTTCTAATATTTCACAAAGATGGTTTTTTCTGTCTGTACAAGTAAAACTGTTTTTAAATATCCGATCTACAGTACTAAATGACATATTAAAATTTACTATAAAAGTGCAACTATACCTAACGCAGTATATAGTCAGTCTCATGTAAATCTACGGTTGCCTCTGAGCATACGCAGTTTAGTAGTTTTTGCGTCATTTGCATAACAACAGCATAGCTTTTTCTGGCGCACTGTATGTAAGTGCATTCCGAAAACAACTGCTTATTGCAATCTCATTTGTTTAATTTTTGAACATCGTTTAAGGACTGTCATACTGATAATACTCGGATACAAGCGTAGATTTGCATGAAATTGAGTAGACATCATGTAAAAATGATGCATTGTCTACGTAGCAAATGTATATTCTACACTGTAGGGTATTTTTTGCAATAATTTCTAAAAATCAATACAGTTTTACATCAAATATGATTCAATATGTGATAACTATGTAGCATAATATTATAAAAAAGTTCATAGACGAAGTTATGATATTTGAAGTAATTTTGATGTGAGCTATTAAGATTTTCAGATAGTTTTCAGATACGTATAATGCTATTTGAGTGATATAATCATATGTTCATATTTTTAAATAGTAACGTGATATTTTTTTGTTTGTGAACCATGACTGCTACTTCTTGTTACCAAACTTCTTTCCTTTTCATTGTTTTGCCTATTGCATTTCGTCGTCAATGTGGCTATGTCAGTGAAGTAAGTGTGCTTTTTGATATGTTACCGTGATATCTGTGTGTCTATGGATAATTTTCTCTCACTATGAATTGCATTTGTTTTTGGGACGTTTTCCAATATATGTGTGGATTGTTTCGTTAGGTTCCGTTTGGATTCAAATTGTTTTTATACTTGTTATTAATGTTACTATTGTTTGTAGACAAAGGTATGCGCCTTATTAATTTTAAATACTCCAGTGTTATGGTTATACGATCAATGTTCTATTATTACTATAACAATACTTCTTACACGCACATGTGTAAATTCTTGTATCTGTTACAGATAATAGAGAAAGTACAGTGAACAGGCGAGGAGTGGGCTAATAGCGAACCAAATTAGAAAATAAACTGGCTCTGGTGATAAATTGTTACGTAAAGCATTTAAAATAAATAGGCTGCTTAAAAGTACTGCTGTTTTATTTAAAACGAATTATTTATTTATCGGCGAGATAAAAAATTAGAACTGTTTACTTTTTAAATACATAGCTAAACAGTGTTTCACAGGACGGGCATTACAAGATATATAATCTACTAAAAATGTTTGAGTTCCAACATTATATTTTGCAATTAAGCCCAGCTGAACTTGAAACTAATTTTAAATGTTAGTAGATATATTTGCTGTTTAGTTTTAGAGGACAGTATCAACTAAAGAATATGTATTTATCAGGTACGTACCTCATCTGTTCTTAACAGGGCAACATCGTATTATATAAACTTGTTTAGAGTGTAAGAAAATCGGCTTACGATGACACTGATATTTTGTGTGTGATGTACCAAGTATAGATTATTTTATTTAATTCTCCAACTATTTATTCAATACTAGCTTTTGCCTGCGGCTTCGCTCGCGCAAGAAACCGTTTTGGGCTTAAAAATAAATGCCTTTTTCGCAATCAACGCCCCAAAAAACCTCAATAATAGCCTTATTTACCCCATTTCATTTTTGGAAAATCACGAAATACGTGTTTGCTTATTTGTTTTTAGGAGTACTCCTACGAAGTTTCAAGTCATATGGTTATTTAATATTATTTTTCCATACAAAATTGGAACCCCCATATTACCTCTTTAGGGGTTGAATTTCAAAATATCCTTTCTTATTCCTTGTATACATTATAGAGGAAGCCTCTGTTCAAAATTTCAGCTTTTTAGATCCAAGGGTTTGGGCTGGGCGTTGTTGCGTCAGTGAGTGAGCGAGTGAGTGAGTGAGTGAGTGAGTAAGGACTTTGCTTTATATATATTAAGATAACTATGCTATCCTTGTTTATACAGTTCTCTAGAAGATTTATGAATTTTCCGAACCCGTTTCACATGTCTGCTATGCGGTTTACCCGTTTACGGCCTCTCTTATCGATTCCATATCATCTATTTCTGTTGGATAGGACTTAGAAGTTCACTATTTACTTAGGGTGAGCCTATAGAAACAATGCTCATACGGTCAAAACACCATCGGAACTACTCTTCTGATATTCTTCCAAATCTACTCCGTATTTCTAATCCTATCCCTCTTGGCGGTCCTTTCAATTCTTCGCAGATTTTTCATTTTTGAAGCCTGTTTGTAAGGATCCATGATTCACTTCCATATACATATAAAAGTCGGCACCATACCATTGTGGGATTTGATGCCTTCAAGAGCTCTTTCTCGTTGATGAACCCTCTGCTGATGGCATGGTAGAGTTTTGCTATTGCATTAACTCTGATGTTTATGTTTGTGTATGATCATTTGATGTCTATCCACGAACCTAGATAGTTAAACTCATCTCGCTGTTTAACTTAACATTCAGCAAGACCATGTTCTCACTGCATTATTTGATTATGTAATTCATCGGCATAATAAGTTTTTTCTCCTTGACCTCCTTCTTTACATCCTTATTTGTTCTTTGCCTTTCACTTTCCTGCTTTTACCAGTTTTATTGTTATTATGTCCCGGAGGCATTTCCAGGCGTTATTTACTGTAGTTGGCTGCGCCTTTTCCTTGCAGTATTCTAACTCCAGTGCTATATTTTCTTACTAGAGCTCCTGCTCCTGTTGATCCTTTAGTGTATAATTTCTTGTTATGTTTCCTACTGATTTTACTTCATATAGCTCTTCTTGTATATTTTCCCCTATCTATTCCATTCTTTGATAGCGCGGATTTCTCTTTACTACTTGCCTCTACTAAATGTATGCACATCTTTGTGCGCAAAAAGTTTTTTGGCATTTTTCGACCATTACCTCTGCGGAAATCAATCGTCCTCGTCCCATTGTCTTTAATTGCTTTTCTCGTATCGATTGTTATCTATTTTATTACCTATTCTCTCATTAAGATTCTCCGATAAATTTTTTTGCTCCGGCCTCTTTTAACTGTTTTTTGCAGATATGTCCTTAATTTTTCATTGTTTTCTCTAGGGGGCATACTACGCTTGTTATTTCCTATTTTCCTTTAATTCAGTTGCCAAGATTATTTCACTTACATAATCCCAGTTTTTAACTTGGTTTATATGTTACTTTATAATTAAACATCCATAGTCGCTATGTTATATTTTATCTTTTGTTAAATATTATGCTAATTTCAGTTCTTTCAGCCAATTCCTCGTGCATCCAACGTTTCCATACTTCAAATCCTGTTCTTTTCTGTCATAGTTACCGATGGTTAGTGGTGTTCCTATTATTAGTAGTTTTTTTAAGCTAGGCGGCTTGTTTCTTTAGCCACCACTCCTCGTATTTTGTTATTCCGTTTATATTCATCTCCAGTGGTCATCATATTTTCTTAGCCTCTTCTTATTTTCTTTTTAAGCTTTACAATTATTAGTTTTAGTTCCTATAGCTTTAATTATGCAATTATTAATTTTGGCGTTGACCTTGTTTGCCCGTTTCATACTTGTATCTAATTTTAAGTGCGTTCTCTAGAATTCCTTTACAGCTTTCGTCTCCTTCGTGCTTTGATTTTATGTTATAAAGCTTCAACCGCTGTAGTCAGATATTGTTGTTTTTAATTTCTTTTTTTTACCCTAATTCCTCTCTCAGGCATTTTACTAAGCACAAATATTCACATGAGACTATTTGTGCAACGGTATCAACATTCGAGGCTCTCGTTGGGCTGGGGCACTGAGACCTTATTAACGTGGAAAATGTTATGTAGTATCGATCTAACCGATTTCTCGTCAATCATTGCAGCTATTTGAGAGTAATTGGCCTCTCTCCCATCACTAACTTCTCTACTTTGCCCACAATTTCAGAGTTGTATGCAGCAGTTGTAGGTCTTCCAATGTTCTCCAGGCTGTCACTAGCACGCGCAAACTGATTTTCTTACCAACAGACGACGGTGGATTCTGATGTGGAGGTATCCTGGTAGGCTATTTTGGACCTTTTAGCTATTTCGGTAAAGCAAACACTTTTCCTAGTCAAGAAATTAATCACTACCCAGTGTTCCATTTTCTCCATTTCCAGAAACTATCGGAACACATTCTGCTATATCGAGTATAAATTTAAATAGTTATGCGTATCCGAATAAACTTTCCAAACTGGCGTATGACAAGATGCGAAATTACAGGTAACCAGATATTGTTTTGGAAGGCCTCTTCCATGGCATACATTTAAAATGTTTGCTGGAGATGTCGCAAGTTAGGACTTCAGATTACGTTATACGTACCCAATCATCTACCGCTTGTCTCTATTTAACATCTAATTACTACATTATTTTCATATTTTGACAAAGAGTTTCGGCTAAGTAGCGGCAGCCTCAAATTTGAAGCTACAATTTTCAGTATCTTAACAGAGTGTCTCCATAACTCGGTTCACTGATAAGTAAGATGAAACACTCATGAAATATGCATAATTGGTTTTTAGTTATAGAATAAGTTTTTCTTTCCATTACTAAGAAAGTAGAGTTTTTTTAAAGAGGCTGCAAGAAATATTATTTAAAATATAATTTCACAGCGCCAGCGTGGCTCTGATGGTTAGAGCATCGGACTGCGGCGCGGAAGTCTGGAGTTCAAATCCCAGATCGATGCCTGGCGGGCGGCCTACCCAGTCACTTTAAATAATTGGGAACCTGCGTTCGAAAGAACAAGGGGTAATAATGCGACTGTCTAATGCTTGGTGCTCACCACATCACCACGTGTCATGAATTTGACACGCGACAGTCGGGTGTGAGAGCGAGGATACGGAAGCTCTAACCTTCCGCCTTGCAGGCCAAGCTCCTTCATGGGGTGTTAGTGCCTCACCATTATATTATAATTTCACGAATCTATAGGAGAAAAACGTTTTCCGCATCTCTTGGGTTATACATATATCTTTCTCAGTCTTGTTAATATTAAGAACATTGCCAGTTACAAATAATCCCTTGCCGAAACAGTTAAGAAGTTCAACATTAAGCTGCAAAATCGCTTCTTTTAAACAATGTCATTTGCAGTTGTTACTACGATGTTGCTTTTATTTAAGTGTATATTCAACTGCAATTTTTGCTTTTGCTTAATATAAAGTTGTGGAAAAAGCATATTTCTAATTAGTTTTAATGTGGTTGTTTTCCCAAATTAAGTTTCCTTGATTTTTGACGTCGATGGGTAACCTTCCTTCAAATCTAAGCCGCTGGATCTTGTTGCGGTATACAGGGTGATTTATAAATGTCTTTATTAAATGTAAGCGTAGTTAGAGGACATGAAACAGAACATATTGCGTAATAAACGATACATACGAAATTAATAATAATCCCACAAAGAAATTAAAACAGTTGATTGTCTAAACTGATTGACGGTCACTGGAATGAACTTCTATAAATAATTTCGCAAATGTGGTTGGGATAAGGCCGAATAAAATGCAGAAGCAAAAACCAGTTGTTTGGATATTTCAATCACATTTAGTGTATTGCGTGTTAGCGGTTAATGTACTTTTATATGATTTACCTAATAAAGGTTTTGGTGTTAGCCAGTGGTTCTCAAAAGTTTGGAACACACTCTAATGCGATTTTTTTTTCATAAGCGACTAATTGTTTGTACAATGGACTTCTATAAAGGTATAAAGACACTCTATTGAATGACCATACTTATGAATTACTCTGCATCACTAGGAATTTATTCTTGACCCGCTACAAACACAGGGTGAGTTCACGGAAGAGGGGGGGGGGGTTGCTCATGGAACTTCAGAGGGGTCAAATAATGTTTTCATTAAAAACCTGAATACATCGTTTTCCTAAGAGTTTGCAACAAATGGAAAACTTCCGTATTATTTTCTCAATACATGTTACTCTTTACAAAACTGCGTACTTCATCTAAATCCAGTCTTAGGAATATAATAATAATAATAATAATACCACATTTATTTACAGAATATAGATACATACGATACAAAAACAAAATGTATATATAAATTTGTAAATAGGACATAGTTCAGTTAGCAAGTAAAAAAAAGAACAAGCTAAATGATCTACCACTATGCCCATCCAGGATACGATGTCTATATACCACGGACAAGTGTAAAAGTGTACAAAATAAATAATTAGAAATTAAATGATCAATATAGGTAAACAAAATATATTGCAAGAGAAAGGAGAGCACCTCATTGGCTTAGAGCGAGTTTACTTTTAAAATGACGTTTAAATTTGGCTAGTGGTGCGTCTATCAAATTATTGGGAATTATGTGATTATAGTAATAAACTATATTGTAAGAAAATGACCTCTTGAAGAAAGACGTTTTGTGGTAAGGAATAGTCAAATCATGCTTCGATCGAATATTAATATGATGTTCGTTTCTATAGGATAGTTTATCAAATAGGTAAGGAGGTACTTTGTTGTTAATAATTTTGAAATAAAAGATCGCCGTATGGAGTATGCGCCTATTGGACATGTTAAGCCATTTTGCTTCATTTATTTTTTGCGAAACGTGATGCTGCTTACGCAAACCAAAGATGAATCGCAGACAAGAATTTTGTGTTAGTTGGATACGCAAACGTGTAAGAGCGGTGATACATGAGTCATACAGGGAATCGCAGAAATTAAAATGAGATAAGACTAATGTATCACACAATAAAATTTTCATGTCCCTTGTTAGGCAGTACCTGTTTGCGTATAGCAGTTTTAGATTATAATACGCTTTTTGAATGCAACGAGATACATGGTAATCAAAGCGGAGATCATTATCAACATAGACTCCTAGATTTTTGCAAACAACTTTGTATGGTAAAATATCATCGCCCACCTTTATTTGGAACAGAGGTGCATTCATATCTCTATCCTTCTTCTTACCAAATAGCATGACAGAAGATTTGGAAGAATTTATTGGCAACGAGTGTTTCTTGCTGAATTCGACAAGGTTTAACAAATCCTCATTCACTAACGACACCGCCTCCTCTAATAAATGCGGAAAAAAGAGTAATATAGTTGTGTATCGTCCGCATACATGTGAAATTTACAGTGCTTTAAGCAAGAGTCTATGTTGTTAGTGTATATAGAAAACAAAAGAGGTCCCAATATCGAACCTTGTGGAACCCCCGATAAAACCACTCTGGGGTCAGATATTTTCGACTGATATTTTACCCTCTGAACTCTATTGGCTAGATAATTATTTATTAAATTAATTGCTGTGTTACTAAAACTAAACTAAATTTAAAATAGACAAAAGAATTTTATGATTAATGGAGTCAAACGCTTTTGAGAAATCTAAAAGTACAAGTACCGTGAGTTTGTTGTTATCAGCCGCGCTAATACAGTCATCTGTTACGTCCATTAATGTTGTGTTGCAGCTATATCCAGCCCGAAAGCCAGATTGAGTTTTAGGAAGAATATCATTGATATTAAGGTGGTCGCGAATTTGCTTTTCTAAAAACCTTGGATAATATACACAAGATACTTATAGGTCGAAGGTGTTTCAGCTCAGTAGGAGGATTAATTTTGGGTAACGGAGTAACAAGGGCAGTTTTCCATACGTCTGGATAGACGCTCTCAGTTATGCAAAAATTTAATATATGAGTAAAATAAGGTAATAGATACGGACAGCACAAACGTAAAAGCTGAATGTTAATATTGTCCCATCCAGAACCTCGTGTCTTAATAGAGAAAATAAGATTTTGAACTTCGAACTCAGTTGTCTTATGAAATTCTAAGAGATTAGGAAATTCATTTTTTTATGGGTAGCGTAGTAATTAATTAATTCACTGTTTGTAAAATGGGTAGCATTAGAAGAATTTTGAAAAAAGTCATTAATTAAATTTAAGTTTTGCATATTAAAGGGCAATTCTTGAGTATTGTGTTTATTAGTAATATTCAACTTACGAAATTCATTCCAAATAGACTTAGGACTATTATTGTTAGTAAATTTTGATTGCAAATACGCTTTATTTTCTCTAGAAACTGTGGCGGTAACAAGATTTCTTAGAGATTTATAATAATCCCAATGTATGGGATTTCTTGTTTTTTTTAATTTACATAGAGCTCGATCTCTTAAACGCATCATAAATTTTAAATTGTCGGTTAGCCAAGGTTTGCTGACCTTAAAAGATCTAGATTCTTTGATGGGAGCATGCAAGTCAATAACATTGCATATGTTATCATTTAGAAAATTTATTTTGTCGTTAACATTCTGCATATCAAACATCATGAACCATGGGACAGCGTATAAATCCCGAATAAAAGGAGCATGATCAAACATTGAGAAATCTCTAAAACTACGAGTAGTAGGTGGAACTGCTTTTACCGAAAGATATAAAGTGCAGGTTACTTTACAATGATCTGCAATATTACACTCCGAGACATTTTTTTCTAATATTTGTAGATTGTTACTAGAAACGACTATCAAGTCAAGTAAAGTTATTGAACTTTTGGTAATTCTTGTAGGCTCGTCGATTATTTGCACTAGGCCCAACGTGTCCAAGAGAGCATTACATTTTGTTACAGAGTCATTAATTTTTAATAAATCGAAGTTTAGATCACCCAAACATACGATAGAATCGCAAGTGGGTATTAAGTTAGATATTGTATCTTCAAAAATATTTAAAAAATCAGATGAAGGAAAATTAGGAGGTCGATAAACAGTACCTACCGCAATCTTCTTTTTGTTGACGTTAATGTATACCCAAATTTGTTCAAGATTAGAATTAAAAGTAATAACAGAATAGTTGATATTATTGTTGATATACATACCAACTCCACCACCTCTAGTTTGCCTGTCTTTCCTGATAAAGTTATAGCCTTCAATTTTTACAGAGCTGGACGGTGTGTTGGCAGATCACCACGTTTCACTTAAACCAAACAAGGTGCACTCTCAATTAAAACATTCCCGAGATCATTAAATTTAGAAATTAACGACCTAACATTTAGATGACATAACTTTATTTTCCCCATTGTAGCAAAAAAGAAACAGTTGTAAAATTATTAACAAATTCTTAAAGCTAGATTTAAATTACCTTGGAATAAAATAAAAATCAAATGAAAAAATTTAATTCTGCACAGGCATTGTTGCAATTACCTAAGAAATTAAAATTAACATCATATACACCCGAAAACAAACAAATATGATAGAACACCAATAAAAAAAGCAAAATTAAGAAAGTTTATTGCAAACGGTCCAGATCAGAAATGTTCATTGCAGATACAATTCTGTTGTCTTTTTTTATCTTTTACAACACCATCTGCTGACTACACATTTGTAGCACCATATTTTTTAGCTGCAGCTTTAAGAACTAGCAAGCGTTGCTTTGAGAGGTCTTCTCTGATAACCACCTTAGTATTTTTGAAATGCTTCTTATTTCTAAAAATAAGGTTTCGGTATCTGTAGCTAGTGTACTTGAGTATTATGGCACGCGGTTTATCACCCACACGCCGGCCAACCCTATGACAACGGTCAATCCAATCGATGCTGATAGGGATATCAGTTTTTTCCTTCACTAAATTGATGATCTTTTTCTCCACATTCTCACCTGCAGATTCACTAACGCCAAATATGCGCACATTATTTCGTCGAGAGTACTGCTGTAGATGGTCCACTTCTCTAATCAATGACTCATTTTCCTGTCGCAGGGTGCTGATACTGGAATCAAAGTTTTTGTTGATGTCAATGATTTTGGATTCCATTTTCTTCCACAGTGCATCAGAAATTTTGCTTAGGAAGTTTTCATCAGCAAGAACCACTGTAATAGTTTCTTTGATAATGCTGTGAATTTCCGCCTTTTGCTCGCGAGTGAAGGGCATCTTGAATACAATGTTGTAAACCACGGACACAATTTTTAAATGCGAATTTATTTGCTTGTACGGGAATACTGCCAGAGCAACAACAAGTACGTCTACACTGTCGGAGCGACGAACATCGAATCAATGTTTCAATTGTTTTACGGTTTGGCGGGAAATTTGATTAATTAAAATTTGCGACACGAGTGAAACACCTGCTTCTAAACTTTTTTAGGAAAGCAAGAAAAATGCGACATTTAAGTTCAGATGGAGAGTTTCGATAGGCAATATTCGTTTTTATTGTTCTTGGTTCTCTAAATGAAAACTTTGTTACGTTAAAGTAACTGATTATTTCGTGCACTAAATTCTAAGAATGGTGGAGCATAAGGTGTAATGAAAGTTTAGTGAAAGGAATAGTCAGTTTCGTTGAAGTAACCAAAGTTTAATTAAAAATATGAAGAATAAAGAATAAAAGTTTCCATCTGCACTTAATTTTCAAATATATTGTTTTTATATCTTTTCAAACATCTTCATAAACAAAGATATTTCCCTACTGTCGCAATTTAAAATTAATTTAATTTCCCGCAAACCCGTAAAACAATAGAAACATATATTTTTTGTAAAACTTGTTTTAAATGAAGCACATACTTTTTTAACTAGTGAATGTTCATGAGAAAGCAGTAATAAAAACTTTTTGAAAAACAGTGTACATATACAGGGTGCATCAAAAAGAATGGGACGCCGATCAGAGATTTCTTAAATTATAATAAACCGATTAAACATAATATATCTTAGTGCAAAGTCCCTGCAGTATGAAATTATAGGGCCTTGAAGTTCAATTTCTATTTTTTAATTTTTATGTAAATTTCAAATTAACATTAAAAAATAAAAATTGAACTTTAAGGCCCTATAACTTCTTACTGGAGGGACTTTGTACTAAGGTATATTAGGTTTAATCGGTTTATTATAACTTCAGTTATAACCAATCGGTGTCTCATTCTTTTTGACACCATGTATAATAGGTGAACCGTAAAAAGCGCCCACATTTCGAATTCAGATTTGTCAACATAGGAAATAGAATAGAATGTCTAAAGGTAGTATTCTGGTATGTTACAAAAGATGTTTATACAGGGTACAAAAACAGGTTTACTTTTTGAAAACTGGGGAATTAACACTAATGCAAAAATGGCAAGCATTGAAAACATGGCCATTTTCTAAACCAAGTAGCGACCCTCTCTCTTCACTCCTTCTTCCAATCGAGCTGTGACATTTTTTGTGGGATAACTCTTATTTCTTTTATGATAAATACACGACCTGTTGAATTACTGTCAATAAAACTTTTTTAAGTTTCCGTTTTGAAAGGAAACAAACGATATTTCTAGCCTTTTCCAATGCTGACAAATTTGACTTCGAAATGTGGGCGGCTGTTATGGCCCACCCTTTATTTTTTAGAAACATTCAAAAACAACGAAAAACAAACAATTTTTTGTTTAAATACACGTATAGAACAAAAACCATAATTAATAAAGATCCAACCGCCTCATAAGTTTGTTATGAAATATTCTGAAAAAAATCAATGTCGATTTTTGTCGTACTCAAACGCAATCTTGCTCCGGTGGCACATAACAATTCTCTGAGGCCATTTATTTGAGGCAGCGTCGAGAAGGTAGATTCGCACACTGCAGTCCTGCAAGCAAAAGTCCTGGCTGTAACCAAGAAATTCTCAAATGCCAACCGTTGATTATACAGGTGACTTTAATAGTTCTGCAGATATTTTAAGTGGTAAAAGAGGACGTAAAATAATATGTTTAGTCGAATAATGTCTTATGCAAAAACTTTGAGTAAATGTAATAATTAAAAACCAAAGGAGCCTCTTCTTATTAATATTTATATTAATGTCGTTTTAACGTCATCTTTTTGAAAAATACCATAAAATAAATTTTACCAATGCTGAGAGGTCTAATGTGGTATTCATTCTATGGTATTTTTCAAAAAGATGACGTTAACACTACATAATAAAAATATTAAAGAACAGGCTACTTTCATTTTTAATTATTACATTTATTGAAACTGATATGGGGCTCTCAAAGATGATTCAAAATAATGACAACTACTTGATTAAATATTATTTTTAAATGGTCAATGTATGCAGATCTCTCCCCAATAGGAACGAAATTTAGTGGCAGTTTAATTTTTGAAGATATTCTATGGCAGGGTTGTTGATCTCATATGAATTTCTCAAACTGCGTTCACGTGCCTGTCCTGAAGGATTTTGTTGGCAGACTCTAGAGTATTTAAATCGTCATATATAATGATATAAAAGTGTCAGTCTGTGGATTCAATAAGAGCTAACAATCCAGAATCCTGTGGCCTTAATCATATGACTTCCATAAATTTAAGTATATTGAATAATGCATTTTGAACTGAAGATATCACGTTAAAAGGATGTGAGAAGTATCAGCGAAGACACCGAAACCCTACAGGAGACGAGCACGAGGAAGACCGCATTAACGTTGGCACGAGAGCTGGACGTCATTATCTCAAGATAACAACTCGTAGGTGAAGAGAGCCAATGGAACAGAGCGAAGCCCTAATGTAAGAAGAAGAAGGAAAAGAAGAAGCATTTTGTGAAGCCCTCAGAATTTGTTGGTGGTTTTTGAAAATAATGGTCACATTTCGCCATTCCATCGTTGTTTCAAAACCCGAGAGAGCACGACCGTCACACAGGTCAGAAATGGTCTGTTTTTTGAGAAAGACATAGAGCATGGCGCATTGATAAAAAAATTGCTTAATCTCTTAAAAATCGTGTATTGCTTTTAAAATAACGAAATGCAATCTGTGATTACAGTAATGCACATAAGCGATCATTTTCTTTATAATGTCTTAATGTTGGATAGTCCCCAAGGGGTGCTCAAATTTTCCTAGGAGAAGCCAGGTACCCCGTCCCACGCCCCTAGCTATGGTCTGGAGTAGGGTATAATGATTTATATTTATTTATGAAAGACTATTTGCAATAAATAGTGTTCATTGAAATTTTGCCATCGCGATTGTATAATGGACGGTTTTGGTACAAAAGCAAGAATTATTTAAGGTGGAATGTATTAACATAATGCGCTTGATCTTGAGTATTTAAAATAAAATCTGTAAACGACTTTACTCAGGACTTCCCTAGCAAGCGGAAGTTGTGACACTAAATATTTTGAAAAATCAAAGGCAACTAGGGGTAAAAATATCTTAACGTTGCTAATAATACTGAAACAATAAATGGAAACACTTGGTAATGCAAATTAAATCAATTTGCGAATAAAAAAGGTATTGCAGACGGGATTCGATTTCAGCGCCTACGGAAGGTATTTCAAAGAGAAGTAGGCAGGCCGCGCGTAGCCCACCCGTCGATGACATCCGGCTACAGAGCTGTGCCTAATATCGCCACGCAGCGACTGCATTACAATCATCACCTTATCCTTGCTCATCTTTGTTTTTTTACAAGAATTATTGGGTGAGTCCCATTTTTGTCAAGGATACGTGCAAATTAATACTTTTATCAATTCCTCAGTTAAGGTGGCAAAAATTTTTATATATTTTTATTCACAACCAGCAGATGGCTCTGGCGTCGATTATTCTCCATGCAATGTAAGTGGCAAAGAGAGTTCAGTTCGCACCCTGTTTTGCCGCCTTGCTACTTGAAAAGTTTCTTACAGCGGCAAAATTATTAATTTGAAATTGTCAAAGTAAAAATTGTATTTTTAAGTGTAAGCAGCAATTTAGAGAATTATGTAGAGCAAGCAGAGCTGATTGCAAGGCTAGAAAAAACATTTAAGGTAGACTAGCTGGCGTAACAGAAATTAAAAAAACACTATTATCAATATTATTATTTCAATGGCGATTTTTCTCTATTTCTTTAAATTAGCAAAAAGTGTTGTCTCAACTTAACTGCAGAGCAAGAGCTTCAAGTATTATCTAAAATGCTGGAAACAGACTTAACATCATAACACAATATAATAATAAGTAATTCCATAGTAATTCTATGACTAATGGACATGCATACATCAACAAGTTTCGAGCTTTTGTTACAAATTCAGAACAATAAATTATAAATTTTAGTAATGATAATTTTAATTGATTTATGACAAATTACGTTGTGTCCTAGCATTAACTATTTCCTCAGAATCCTTACATTTTATGTATGGTGGCACATGCTCAATTATTTATTCACGCAATATAAAAGCTTTATAAAATGTGGTTAGGTATAACAGAATTTTGCTACACCACAACTCTTTCTGGCATTGGATTTCTTCAATAAAGGGATTTTCTTCCAGAGTTGTGGAAACACTAATGTAGCACATTTCTCTTTGGCATATATTGAGTTGACGCTGCACCTAAAATAATACTATTTATCTTAAGCATGTACTATGTTATTAGAATTGAGAGCATTATCGTATTTCAACTCAATGAAATAACTGGTAATTGTTTCTTCCAAAGTTAATTTTTTCGGACCACAGATGGTATACACTTGACTTCAACAACTGCTTCCTTGCTTATAAAGTTCTCAAATTGTTTAAAACACATACTATCAGGGGTAGCTGTTAAAAATCCATAGTTTAGGTCAACATATAAACCACCAGGTATCACAGTCAACTGAGCTGCATGAACTTCTCTATAGCTATCTTTTCATTAGCATTGCCATAATGCATGCCCAGGGTATTGATTGAAGTGGGATATAAAACCCCATTAACGGAATTATGGCACGGGGTTTTACCTCTTTTCAGCTTTTAATGATTTTGCCGAATTTTGACGCTGTTAATGTCTTTCCTTTCAACTTCATAGAGAGCGTTTCCAAACTAGCCAACGGTGGCAATGGGAATTTGATCTTGTTGCTCTGCCGAGACCTAATAGATAGTAATAAGTTACATACTTCATGAACTTTATGGGTATAAATGTTGCTAAGTATATTACATAATAGAAATTGTACCTGAAAAGATTTCAACTTTCTTTCACACTCTCTTTCCAATTCTTCTCCTTCCAATTCTACGTTATGTTCTTGTGGACTTTAATCTTCATTGGTAAATAACCTTCTCCTGGCTTGTCTTAACTCGGTTTGTCGTTTCTGGCGTTGTATATGTTTTTTGGAAATTTTGCCTGGACTGTACTCCAAAAGTGATGTGAGTATATAAGCTATTATATAAAGAACGAAATAGTTACAAAATCGTTTTTTCGATGGTTTTACATGCCACTCGATGCCAGAATTATATCGAAGTTCTGCTAAATGACATCGGCTGTGAAAAGATCCCCTCGATATGAAATTGTATCTTTTTCCGCCCTTATAACGCCATACAATGTTCATATAATTGGAATGGTTATTATTTTCGTTTTGTATCAACCGAGGAGATTTTTTGATCAAATTATCTAGCGATGATGTAATATGATACCAAAAACCACAATCTTTTAAATATTCTGTATGATCAATATTTGTTTGATCTTTTTTGCAGTAATATTGCTTTCAATCCTTTTGACAGCCAAAAACATGGTAAGGGCCGTTTTCAAGATCTTCTTTTAGTCCTTCCATGTTCTGATGATCTTTTTTGTGAAATATTGTCCCTTTCAAATCAGCCGCGAGTCTTTGAATATCTTGGATGTTAAAATTTTTTCTAGCTCTAGATGGAAAATGTGTGTTCGTACAATACATTTCCATCGGTTTTGATAACGTGATTTGTACATTCCAGCTTCTTAATTTCCTTTCCATGCAAAGCCTTTTTTCTTAGTTTGACGATCACACTGGAATCGCCATCCCCAATAAATTGCTTGTATATCAAATTATGTAACCCTCGACAAAGGCATCAGCTTCTATTGAGGTTGAGCTTTCGCTCCAATTCTTAAAACAAATATGTTCTGGTGCATCTATCTGTTTAATGGAAGCTCGTGCACACACCGAGCAGTATTTGTATGGAGCACCCATGAATAAAGGTTTTTTGGTGTAATAGCCAATTATTGCAGCCTGCGAATATGCTTATAAATAATGTTATAACAATAAGTGGGTGTTAAGAATTAAATAAACTTACGACTCTAGAATTTGCATTAAAGTTTCGCCCGTAACTTATTTACTCCAACCGCCATCTAAAAGCACTTTTATCCACGGAACACTGTCTGCATCAACTTGTCCTTGTTTTATGGCTTCTTTTCTTTCTTGCATTGCTGCCTTCTCCATATCTAGCCACAAGTAATTTTTCCAGACTAATAGTAATTATTGTTCTCTGAATGTAATTATATATATAGGCATATATGTATTAATAAGTTGTTAAAAAATGTAGATGTGTATGTATATACGGAGCTATCAAAAATAATCACATTTGCAGTAGGCGCTGGAAATGTTGCTATACGTCTCTACTTCATTCATTCATTATGAAATTCATAGCTTTCTAATGACGTAAAACAGTGAAACTGAAGTAAGTTAGGACGTACGATATTTGATGAACAAAATTCCAAAATCTACTCGGAATTGGATTGTTTTCGATCACTTTGTATTATATTATCGAACCTCATGAGATCATCTTCGATCTTCTAAAATTTGAATCTAGCCATACATTTAACTCCTCAGTGTGACCATAGCTGCTTCCGGTTACTAAAGTTCCCCAAACAATAGCTTTATTTATACTAGGTTTCTGCTTTGGATTACTGGTTTCTTTTTTGTAAGTTGAATGACAAACATCACATTCAAAGCACGAAGTGTTCTCAAGGCCGCCATGGATTTCGTTTGTCAAATATAGCTTTCAGAACGTGCATGTTTCAGCGTGTTCAAACTGAAAATCAATTACCCAATTCAAAATGTACCCTAAATCCACAAATCGTTTCCCATAGTGTCTTTTTTGATTACCAGCTCCTCTTTCATAACACTAAAAAGTGATGTGGTCATATTTTATTACCTATGAGTATGGCCAATTGCTTTACTTCTTCTAGAAGTGAAAGTAGGCACTGAAAGTGTACTTACCGCTCATATTCTTCAGGCGACATAAATGTAATATCATTGTTTAAAAAAAAACAACATTCCCAGATTAGACATACTGTATTCTCTATGGTGCCAGCTGGAATGTTATTTTCTATTATTTCACTATTTTACCATCATTAACAAGTTTTACAGTAACCATGAAAAAACTAATCAAATCGACTTGTGTCCACTCTAACCACAACACAAACTATAAAAACGCACGTGTAGGGTCCACGTGTTCAATTTACCAGCGAGAGCAAGCCATCAGTTCCGAAGTATAAGATATCGATCCCTTTGGTTGCCGCCGAGGAAATAAGGGATGGATCTAAAACCGGAAAAATCTGCGTAGTAGAACATTTTCAAAAGCTACATATTGCTTTCCAGTCAAAACAAATTTGTCATACCGTCTCCATCTATACTACTTTGTGCGAACTATAAATTACATTGGGGCAATAGGGATTAATAAACAACAATAAATTTTGTTAAAAATTAGAACAAACTGCTATTATTTACATGTAATCAATACCCCAGAAATCCCTCAATCACATATTGTAATTACAGTATGGTTTCTTTACTGCTTTTATTACACTGAATGATAAACTGGGCCGTTTTGTAGCTCTGTTTAATGTATTTTTTTAAATTTAGCTATAAACCCCAAGTTATAATATTTTAAAGGTAACTTTTGAAGTAATGTTCTATCACAGATTTGATCAAAATGCGTTATCTGCAGTTTGATTTTATGCGTTGTATGTTCTTATGGCCAAATAACATACGAATTTGCCACCTTAAAGTAGAAATAGACAAAGTTTTATTTTTTAAAGTTGCTTACCTGTATATAGGAGACCGAAGTTTTCTTGGTTTTCATGCCAGGTAGACATATAATCCGCATGCACAATATCGTCTTCCTCCCACAAATAGTTTTTGAGCTATATACCGTCAACAACAGATAGAGAGACGGAATTGAGAACACCTGTTTTTTGTCATCCAGGAATCCTGAAACGTGAAGATCTGGAGAAATCTCGAAAGGTGATGTTTTCGCGATTACAATACTTCGTTTTTTAGACGACGGAAGTAAAAAGGAATAAAAATAGCTATATTCCAATAGGCAATTTAAATTAGTTAGAAAACACTTTTACAGGCACATTCTGAAACTGAATATGCAACTTGTGCTTACAGATTGCTGCTCTAATATAACATAGTATGATGTAGACTAAGTTTTTTTAATTGGCCATTTAAAACTCTCGTGGCACAATTGTGACACAGAACTTGAGCGTAAGCAAGCAGTTGGCCTGCCAGTGTAAACTGGTAGCATATTGTTTAGCCTGTGAGCGGAATTTTATCATGAATAAAGGTTTTTGCTTGGGAATCACAAAATATAAACAATAATTTAATGAAGGTAAATAATTGCCTGTAGAGCTGCAGCTCCTATGGAATAACCAGTACTGGCTACGACAGATTTTTTATGTAAATTTGTGGTAACATCAGGATGTTAGATGTGTCGTACTTATTTTATTATTGCAAAGCACACAATTTTTCATGTATGTTAAATAAAGAAAACCATCCGCTGTTCACATATTATGGGTAAAATACTTACAATGAAATTCAGAATTAGAAACTTTATATTATTAGAAAGCAACTGCAAAAGAGGTCAATTACATTAATTATCGATTAAACTTTGATTCTGCAGTAAGTAATGCTGATTTATTTAAACAATATAAAGCATGATCAAAAATTATTTTTATATAGTATGGCTATGGAAGAGTTCCTAATTTATGAATGCAACTATAAGTCGTTTAAAAATCAAATGTCAAGTTTGACATTTTAATGTAAACGTAGTTGCATTTATAAATTAGGAACTATTCTTTAGCGATGCTAGATGAAAATAATGTTTGTTTATACTATATATTTTTTCAAATAGATACATTAGAATGTATGTGTTCGTATAGTTTTAACAGCTTAATGTAGCCTTGCCGGAGCTAAGTTTTCTGAAATTACTTTTGTTCCTTAAAATTAAAGTTGATAGAAATTAAAGTATCGACTCCGGTTGAAGTTTAGTTTTTGATAATAATTTGCTTTAAGGCTGGCGTTTTAAATAAGAAACCACCCACAATTGTTCTTCTCTTTTTATTGTACTACGCGATGCTGCTATCCACATTACGAAAGACCAACTAGAATTTTCTATTGTAAAAATTTCTACCTCAGCTATTCAAGTTATACCAGGGTTTGTTACTCCGCTAAAGAGGTGTTTATGCAGTTGTGCAGACAGATTTTTTTTTGCCAGTACAGATAATTGTAAGTAAAATAATCTTCGTGGCCTTTCGGTCACTATAATTAAACAGAAAATCTGTGAAATTTCAGGCATAGATAGAATAAACAGGAACCAAATTATATTTAACTTATTAAGAAAGTACATATTACGTAAAAAAATTACTCTGTTATATTATTAATTGTAATAATAATATATTTATGTGTAATAATTGTATGTGAAGATATGCACTACAATTAAATTTTAAAAAAAGTTTCTGGTCCCGGGAATCGAACCTGAGCCTTCTGAGCGAAAACAAGGTATCCTGCCACAAGACCATTGCTGGTTATGAGATTTTCTTCCTCAAGATTGAATTTTTATCACTAAAATTAGTTCAATAATAAATTATTATTCAAATATTAACACATTGGAAATCACATGACCACTTTTAAATGGATTAATTTAATCATTATAAGTGCTACAAGATACTATCAAACCAATTATTTAAGAAATTGTAATATGTTGTCACATTTACATGTTTGAATAATAGCCTCTTAAAATGGCTTCTTATTATAAAACAGTTATGTGTTCAACCCGATAAGTAAACTATTTAGCTGATTCTTATAAAACATCTATAAAAACAAAATGTCCAGAAAATTACATATAAAATTTTTCTCAAAAATTACTTCAAGCGCTTCTCGGAGAGGCCCCAAATACCCTACAAAATGTCAAAAAATGACAAATAAAATGTTTCTTAGTGCAAACAAATGACAAAATAGATATTTATGCATTAAGGGAGATATGAATGTTTTTCCCTGAACTTGACATGGTTGAAGACCGAGGGCTCTTTCGCCCGAGGTTCGTAAGTCAACCGAAGGTAAAAACATAAATATCTTCCGTGGTGCATACAACATTTCATTTACTAGCATATTAGTAAAAATGGTTGCTAAGACGTTATTTGTAATTGCATGGTTACTATGAAGTTGACGGAGAAATAACTTGAAAAATCTCTTGGGAGTTATGAGTAGCTTTTCATATTTTGTATCTGTGACGAAAATGAACAATATCATGTTGCTAGTAAATAAAATGTTTTTTCTCAAAGATAACTCAGAGCGATTTTCAGTGTGAGGCCCGAGTGGGGCCTGGACACAACGCCCACTTGTCACAAACTCCAACTCAGAATTTGATCATAACGCCCAACTTCGATTCTGGTCACAATGCCCAACTTGGTCACAATGGGCAATTTTGAGTTTGGTCACAACTCCCAACTTAGTCATAACGCCCAAAAACGATATTGGTCACAACGCCCAACTTGGTCACAACGCCCAATTTCGATTTTGGTCAGAACGCCCAACTTGGTCACAACGCCCAATTTCGATTTTGGTCAGAACGCCCAACTTGGTCACAACACCCAATTTCGATTTTGGTCACAACGCCCAACTTGGTCACAACGCCTAACTTTGATTCTGGTCACAATGCCCAAATTTGATTTTGGTCATATCGCCCAGGCGCAACAGAAAGTAAGAAAAATGTGTATCTACGAGTAAAATGAATAATAATAAATTAAACTTTTAGGGTGAGGTAGCAAAATTTTCAATTTCCCGTAAGTAGTATTAATATTATTTATTTTTGATAATAATGCAGTGGCGTAGTGTGTTGTCTAAAAGAGTTTCTAAATTCGGATTATAACATAAAGTTGTATTTTTATATGGAACACAAAGTTAGCTGTGGCATTATGAGAAAGAGGATGTTTTTTCCCATTTCAGAGACATATGTCGCATGGGATCGATTTATTCATTTTCACTACTTTATAGTAACAATTCACAATTTTTAATATTTCGTCGTTTTGTAGTTGAAGACTTGTGCCATTTAGAATATAAGTTTTTGCGTTGTTACAATACCACCGTTTGATTGACAGAATTAATCACGTTTGATTGTTGCTTATAATATTATATGTATTGTCCTTCATACATCCATTTATCAGAACATTTTATTGTCCATCAAAACCTCTGCAGCTTCTCAAATTAAAAAATGCATTTGCAAAAATTTAAATATCCTACTTCATATACGAGGGAGGTTCGAAAATATGAAAATGATTGAAAAATAAATACCCTTATTTTTCAAAATATACTGTTAATTGGAAGTATTTGTTATAACATATCTATTAAAATTTATAATTGATTTTAAATTGTTATTTGGTCCGTTTGTTATTAAATTATTTAAAAATTTGACTAAAAAATGAAATTTGTTAGCACTAATTTCGAATCACGTAATATCCTGGTTGCTAAGTGAGGGGAAACTCAGGTTTGACAGTACACGTTTATCGTATCCGCTAATAAGTTAACTTTGAAGTATTTCATTTGGTAATACACAGGGTGGTAAGAAAAAATAGGAGAAACCAGAAAAAAATGTTTTCGAAGCAAGTAACTGTGACTTTATATTTGACACCTACTTTTAATTCTTCTTCAAATAACATCTTTGTCTATTTTGAAAAATAAGGGTACTTTATTCTTGAACCATTTTCATATTTTTGAACCTCCCCCATATGCGAAAGAATATATTTACATTTTGGCAAGTGCATTTGTAGTTTGAGATGTAGAAACTTGTATCAGGAATAAAACTTTCTGATAAATGGATGATAAAAGAAATTATGTGTTACAAATTTGCGAGGGGCGGTATATGTTTATTATACAGATTGGTGGTGGATAATGCGAACATAGGCAGTCCATTGAGCTAGAATACAGTTTATGGGCTTTGTATGCGTTAGCCAGAAGTATACATATATTATTTAAAATCTAGTATCCTAGAATTCAATGTTTTCTAAAAACAAAACCTTTTGATTCTGCGGATGCTAGATTTTAATCGCATGTAGGTCTGTTTATGGCTAACTCATTCAAAATCCATAAACTGTATTTTAGCACATTTGATTACTTATGTTCACATTTTTTTCCACCAATATGTATATTATGATATATATCACTGGAATGGGAAAAAATCCTCTTGCTCATGATACCACATACTATGGGTTCCAAATACAAAAATACAACTTTATGGTATAACTCGAATTTCATAAGTTTTTTTTAAGTACTGACACCCACTGCATTCGTATCGAAAAAGTGCCAGAAGAACGTCAAATTATTTTAATCTATTTTTATAAATAAGCGAGATATGGTCACAAAACGAAAAATCGAAAAATTAAAGTTTTGTTTATAACTCGAAAACAAAAGACGGTAACCCATTTTGGTTTCCACCATGAAGTTTTTCTCGAAAAAATATCGAGGATGCGGGTCCATTTTCCCATATCTCCTATACTTATCGAGATTCCCTATGAAAACATCGAAATTTCCCCAACCTGTACACTCTGCGACAGCGACCGCGTTTGTTCAGGAAAATAAATTTTGCACCCGCTTAGTAAAAGAAACGATAATTAGCTATTGTAGGTATCGGATGTTAAGAATTTGCTACGTCTTGTAATGTCTATGACGTATTCTGAATTTCCACCCATTGTGTTTTTCGTCGGAATTTTAATGCCTCTAATGTTCTCTCGCGGAAGGCACGTTGGGTTGAAATGACAGAATTTGTTAAATTGCTAGATATCTGTATACAGATTGGTGGCGGAAAATGTGAACATAGGTAATCAAATGAGTTAGAATACAGTTTATGGACTTTGTATGCATTAGGAACTTTATAAATTTGGGTGAAAGGTTCAATTTGTTACGTAAGGTAGTGCTAATAAGGATTTTTTTAAATTCAACCCCTAAGAGGGCGAAAGAGGTAAAATAGGTTTTTACGAATTCCTTAATGTCTCTTACACCCGGTGTTTACTTGCAAAGATTTTCAATGCAAATGCTTAGAAACATATTTCAGGATTTTTCCCTAATCAACCCCTAAAGGTGCAAATATGTGTTCGGGGTAAATTTTGAAAAATTGATGAGGTAAATGTGTTTTCACAAATTCCTCAATATTTCTTAGACCCGGCTATCGCCTCGTCAAAAGAAGTAACATTCTCACGTTCTAAAATCATTCATTTCGCGCACTTAATACAAAAATGGCCATTTCCAACTCATACTATTATTGAGGTTTTTCCTAATTAAAATTTGAACTTACTATATCCAAAAAACTTGACACTTGACAGTTTGACACAATGATATCGTTAGTTACCAAAGTACACTGTGTTATTTCCTATGTGTTTTATTTACAAAAACCACAATAATTTATTCGGTAGTGATTAATAGTAATTTACGATACAAGTGAGTAAAGCTAGTCTTTATAGTCACGAGTGGGGCAGAGTTAAAACCCGAGTGAGCGAGCGTATTAAGCCCCGCGAATGACTAAAGATGCTTTACGCATGTGTATCGTACAGTATTTTATCTACGATAGAATCTACAAAACACCGTAAATATAAAAAAATATTTAAATGTAAATTGCAAACGGTCGTAATTTTGCGTGGTTAAAACCGTTGCTACTGACGACGTGCCGAATGTAAACACGTTGCTGCTGACGACGTAAACTAATGAAAACATGTTATTAAACAGTCGTTTTATAAACCTAAAATTGCCAACTAAAAGCCAATTTTACACTGTCGTAGATAAAGTTAATTTTATCCACTATTATCATTAAAGTGTTAATCTAGCAACGTGGCTTCAGTGGATAAAGCACTTACAACTTTATAAGTAGGTGTTGGAAAGTAACGGGTGTTTATTAATTATTCCGGTCAAGTTGCCTTTGAAATATTTGTAGTATGAATAATATGTTGGTGGCACTGTAAGTCATTATGACAAGAGCGCACAATTATGTCAAATTCGAGGTTAGCAGGTTAGGTTTTAAGTCAGTTTGTGTCAAAAGTAAGAAGTAAGTAGAATAACTTTACAACCTCACTTCCAGTTCGAAATTGTAGTTTTATAACCTCACTTCACTTTATAACACATGTGCTAAAAGTAAACAGGTGATCTCATTTTAAACACGCTAAATTATAAAACGTCACTTTTAGTGAACAAAGCTAGCGTTAAAAGGCCTATTTTTAGTGGTGGTCGTAGAAAAAAAAATGTAGGCAGCACTCCGCTGCCGACCCAGCTTATAAGAATATTACTGGACAAATGCTCCAAAAAACCGCGATTCTTTCCAACAATTTCAACACTTTCGTCTACAATATATTTTTCAAAAAGTATGTTTGCCTAATATTTTTATTGACTTGTAACCCGACCACGTCAATCATGTTGCAATAAAAAAAATTAAAATTCAACAGTATTCAATTACCACATACATATATGGAAGTCTAAGGTCTACACACTTTTACTTGGCACCCAAGCACGTCTTTAGCTATAAACTTCAATCTAGCCCGAAATTTCTATGAAAATGTGCTTCAAAAAAAGATGGGCGTTGTGGCCAGAATCAAAGTTGGGCATTGTGACCAAGTTGGGCGTTGTGACCAAAATCGAAATTGGGCGTTGTGACCAAGTTGGGCGTTCTGTCCAAAATCGAAATTGAACGTTGTGATCAAGTTGGGCGTTCTGACCCAAATCGAAATTGGGCGTTGTGACCAAAATCGAAGTTGGGCGTTATGACCAAAAATGTGGTTTCAGTGGCTTCGATAACTCTCTCCTATAACAGGCGTCGGTGGGCGTTATGACCAAGTTGGGCGTTGTGACCAATATCGTTTTTGGGCGTTATGACCAAGTTGGGCGTTGTGGCCAAAATCAAAATTGGGCGTTGTGACCAAGTTGGGCATTGTGACCAGAATCGAAGTTGGGCGTTATGACCAAATTCTGAGTTGGGGTTTGTAACCAGTGGGCGTTGTGTCATAGCCCCGCCCGAGTAGCCTACAATTGTCGAAAGAATGCAAAAATGGGTTTCCTTAATGCACTAACTGCAATTAAAAACCAAATTTTCTGGAAAATAAATAATGTAAATGTTATAACAGTAAGAGAAACGTCTACTGCAATGATATATTTTGGTAGTAATGACTTTTAAGACGGTTACGGAAAAATATCCTTTTTCAACCTAAAAATAAGTATTCTTAAACAATTGCTTTCTTCATAATTCGTATTTCATTCGAAACGTTTCTGTTCAGCTATTAATTATCTCGTATAGCAAAAAGCTAGAAATCCGCGCTTTAATAATAACCATCCGCTGTCACTCGTATTCGTGATTTACGGTATTGTCAATTTCTCATTTGCAAAGTTTAAAACTTCCGCCATTTGTGCCCGCATATTATTCAAAGCTAGTCACTGTACTAGCCCATAGATATACAAATACTACGTATAACTGGATAGGCCTCTGGTGTTCATTGAGCGTGTCAACTTGTGAAGTTAGGCAAGCCGCCTAAGTGTAGTATTTCTATCTCTCTCTAGCTCATTATTGCTTATGGACGAATTACAGTAACTCAACTTTAAAATAGGTGAAATTTAATTATTACAGCAATATGAATAAAACTATTGCGCTCATATTATAAACAATCTTATGTTTTAAATTTTAAAACATTTTGCTTGCTGTATTCATCTTATTATGAACAGAAAAATCAAAATGATAATAAATATACAATAGCTTTAGGCCATGGGATTTAAATAAAAAAGGCAAAAATTACAACACTTATTATTTATTACAAAAATTCCTACATACTATGCAAAAAATCAGCAGTTTTTGAATAGAATTAATTTCCTGGTTGCTGTACATTCTAGAAAATGTACATGCTGGTTATTTTGTAGAAATTCTAAGGCATCAGCAACTCCGCTGCTGAGCGCTTGAGCTGCAAGCCTAACATTCATGATTTTGTTTTTATAATAAACATGATTAGACGTTAATGAATTGGCAAATGTTAATTGCAATTCATCTTGCAATTTATCTAACTGCTGAACATAATTCCAAGAAATTTGTCCTTTTTCAGATGTCAAGCTCTTTTCGGCAAGTGTATTTCTTGCTAATTTTAACATGTGACAGCTATCCAACATAAAATAGACATTATAATTTTAACATGGATGCCGAAAGTGTGAAATTAGGTTATTTACTGCTAAATTACATCCTAATATCTTAAAAGTAGATAAATTTGTGGCAGTTCCATCACAAGTGATTGATCTAATATTGATACCGATTTCATGCAAACTTCTCAGACAAGTTGTTACAATTTGTGCTTGTAAGTCGGCATTAGTTTTATTAATAAAAAAATATGCTGTAACTTATAATTTGAAAAAATAACGCCTCAGTAGCTGGAGACTGAAAATCGGTGTCTACAGTACCACCATAATCAGCGTAACCAGTGAATTGTCCTTCCTTGTTATCCCACAACACTTGCTTATGAATTGCCATACCATCGAATACTAAGCCACAATCCTGAAGAAACGGCTTTTCTTCCACGGTACTTTTCAAATAATTTAGAACTTTAAGTAGAAGGGCCAGGTTGGCAATTTACTTTGCAAAGCCATTTGCGTATTGTGCGGCCATTTGGTAGAGTCCAATGCTGTCTAACAAAATTGTAGGCCTTTGGAGAATAAAAATATAAGGTATGAGCGAACTTCTTTATGTAAGTGCTGTACCGTCGTTGCTTCGCATTTACCTCATTATTTTGCTTCTCATGAAGAAGAAACTCTAGTGGCAATCCTGAAATCACACAGATGTTCACTGCATCAAAAGGTTACTATTAATTCTACTCACCTTCAAAATAATTTTTTAAAATATCTTGTAAGGCGTCATTACTGCAGTTATTTCTCTTAATTTGCTCAATGAGACTAGTCATATTTTCAACTTTGACATTTCGTCGTTTTACTTTTTGCTTCAAAGCTTTAATTTTCCTACGCAGCACATAACTTTGTGGACTCATATTACCGGTTGTTTGTGTAGCTTTTTCTTGGGTCCGTTGTTCTTCATTACTACTTCTTGCAGTCTCA
Source organism: Agriotes lineatus (assembly GCA_940337035.1). Classification (NCBI taxonomy): domain Eukaryota; kingdom Metazoa; phylum Arthropoda; class Insecta; order Coleoptera; family Elateridae; genus Agriotes; species Agriotes lineatus. The sequence continues at coordinate 70,633 of CALNHX010002238.1, read as the reverse complement.
GTTTCCATCATTTCGGGTGTTGAACCCACACTGCCGTCATCTGGTATCTGAAAAGCACGTAATTTCATTGAATTTATAAACACTGGTAGTTTTTTTTTGCACTAAAAAATAAAGTACGAGATAATTTAGTTAAAAATACAAAAAACAACCCACCAGTCTCTTCAGAATTCTACGAGTGGAAGACTTTTTCACCAAATGTTTGGGCAGTGGAAATTTAATGGATCCCCCTGGTCTGATCAAATAATCAGTGTCCAAAAAATGTTGGCCACATATTCTACTAGTTCTAGATGGTTTCCAGTTTTCCCTTCTAACTGCTTTGATCCACATTGCTAAAATTTGTGGTCGTTTAAATGGGAACCTAGAAAATAAATTTATAACCTCACTTTCAGTTACAATAATCTTTATTTTAAAACAAATTTATTTTTACATTAATAACTTACGTATGAAATGGAATCTTATTTCTTTTATCCTGCAGAACGTTGCAACCGACAGCAACACAATTAAGCACCGATTCTACACCTTCAAATGACTGGAGCTAGGTAAAATCATGTAAAAATAAAATAGATTCGCTGTTCTAGCACACGTCTCGCGTAAACGACTGTGAGTTGGAGTGAAATACAAGTACTACAGTAGCGCTATCTCTTTCGTTAGTGCGCCTCCTTTACAAACGTGCATTTGTTTATACCGAGCAAGGCCGTTCCAGTTACTCGTAGAGTATCCATTTCTATGTACTAGCCTTGTTCACAACCTGACATCTGTCTTACAATGCTTGAACTATATGCGCGGTATTTGTGTGGAAATTGTATCAGTTGTCTACAAAACCTGAACGCATCTCCGACATTTGGCACTGGAAATTTCGCCCTAAATGAGAGCCGCTTGAAATTTTTTTAGAAATCAGTTATTCTCAAAAAGCAAACTTCAGAAATGGCTCAATAAAATGGTAAATAAAAGATCAAAAATCGTATCTTCCTGTAAGCTGTTTTACAGTTTCTGTTTTCTATTTTACACAAGAAAATTTTACTGTTGAATGGCAGAAATACAAATGGAAAATGGCTACAAAAGTGTGGATATCTTAATTACAATTTTACAAGGCAAGCGAATCTTTTACATTTATAAAATAGCTTACGATAATCAGCCAATATTTGCCTTTGAAATATAGTCTTGTTTATGTCCGCATGACGCGTATAACAGGATTATAAGTGATTCCTATGTAGCAATTTGTCCCTATTATTTCCGCGTAAGTCAAATTCCAACCTTAATAAGTATTTATAATCATTTTGTTACACACATGTAAATAGAGACAATATTACTTCTTCTGGTTATGCATTTTTTAAATCCTGACACTGCAATTGGTAAATTATATTGTATATAATTTTGCTAACGCTTTTAACTACTTTACTTCATATTTCCTTAAAGAGCTTGTTGCAATAGAAAAATTACATTAAACTTTCAGTATTAATAAGTTTACTAATTGCTAGCGTATTTGAATCCGAAGGACAACTAAATAGCATTACTAAGGCCATCTTAGCAAAATTTACGTCTACCATGCATTAATTGCCATTAGAATCGGTCAAATTTCAAGCTTTACTGCCTGTAAATGTGCCAGCTCACCTCATCACTCTGGTCATTTCATTTTTAGATTAGCAACAGGTAATTAACGCTGGACATTTTAAATACTAATAAGAAATAATATGGCGACTGTGAAAAGTACATAAAGTTGCTCTCAAGGTATTTTGGTTTTACCTAGTAAAACAAGCTATTATTTTTCTTATTCCCAAAAATATTAACCTTGTTGAATTCAAGGACCTACTGCATATAAGCACCCTGCCTGGATTACCAAAGGTGTTGGAAAGAGTGGTAACGCCGCAGCTTCGTGAGCATGTTACAAGGTATAATATACTACTAGGAGTCCGTTTATTACACAGCTGTGGACGCTTCTGTTAATCATAACTGATGACTAAGGTGCAGACAGATTAAATAATAAGCATTTTCAAACAAATATTCAGTACGCTGAATATTTTTGAGAAAATCAAAATTAAATAACGATTGTTGTCAATAACACCAACTGCCCTTTGACTTTTCAGTGTCTAGAGTGATTGTTATAAATACGTGTGCGTTATTGCTTTATACCTAAAATATTTGCAGTGGTTCTTTTCAAAATAACTATTAAAATAGCTCTAAGTTGCTTGTGTGTAACAGTTAATAGAGCATAAGTAATTGAATAATTATTCTTCTCTCACTGTACTGTGATGTGCTGCAAATGTTTGCTCACATTCTGCAGGGATATCTAAAGTTTATAAAGCTGTTGTAAGTTTACGTATGTTTTATACTGTTTGAATCAAAGATTGGTTTGGACAACTATTGCAGTTTAGTGAATTTTGTGTGTTATTATATTTGTCCGGACCCTACTGATGATATACCGAAAGAGAAACCAATAAAGAGCTAGCATACTTGTCCTTATCGATTCTACAAAAGCATTCGATACAATAAACCATGAAATACTTTTACCAATACTAGAATCAACTGGTCTAAGTAAAAAGCTATTGATTTTTTTAATGTTATCTAACAGGGTAGACCCAAATGGTAAGAATTCATGACAAAATTGGGGGTTCCACAGGGATCAATAAGTTCGTTGTTATACCCTCTGCTATGCTGACGAAACGCAGCTGTACTATTCTTTTTACCCACACAACCATGTGGATGCAGTGAACAAGATTATCCGGGATATCAATATTTTAGTTGAAACATGTAAGTAATAGTAACTCAACTAAAACCTTAGTTTTGTTGTAATAAACTACAAATAAATGGAGATTGTCACAATATAGCTGCTGTTGAAAAAGCCAAGAATTCATTGTTGATACATCTTTGAAATTTAAGCCTCAAATTAATAATTGTATCCCATTAGCATACACAAATTCAAAAGTGATCTAGAACAACAGGCATTTTCTCAATCGTGGCGCGTGCATAGATACCGAAGATGCGTACAGAATTCAGATAGTCCAAAACTCGTGTTTGAGTGCGATTTTTGGGATATGACAGAGACATATCTCATATAAACTGTCTAAGATGGAGTGGCTAAATATGTTTAAGAGGCATTTGTTACATTCGATTTGTTTACTTCATGAAATTATTAGCCATAAAGCTCCGAAATATTTAAATAGAAACATCTCATTTTGAACAGACGTAAATAATAACAGTTATAATAATAATACAAAATTTATTTCACATTACAAGAAGCATACACAAAGGGAATGGGTTCAGCCAGGACTGATCTTTCACTTACTCAAATACATACAATTACAAATATCTCCTATGGGAACTGTTTAAGTTACATTAACAGATTGAATGAAAATTACCAGTGCTTAAAATATTAGAAAAATCGTTTAACAATTTTGGAGCCATATAGATGAATGAACATTCAAATTTAGTAGTTCTGTGCATGGGTATATATAATAATAATAATAATAATACCACATTTATTTACAGAATATAGATACATATGGTACAAAAACAAAATGTATATATAAATTTGTAAATAGGACATAGTTCAGTTAGCAAGTAAAAAAAAAGAACAAGCTAACTGATCTACCACTATGCCCATCCAGGATACGATGTCTATATACACGGACAAGTGTACAAGTGTGCAAAATAAATAATTAGAAATTAAATGATCAATATAGGTAAACAAAATATATTGAAAGAGAAAGGAGAGCACCTCATTGGCTTAGAGCGAGTTTACTTTTAAAATGACGTTTAAATTTGGCTAGTGGTGCGTCTATCAAATTATTGGGAATTATGTAATTATAGTAAAATGACCTCTTGAAGAAAGACGTTTTGTGGTAAGGAATAGTCAAATCATGCTTCGATCGAATATTAATATGATGTGGTTCGTTTCTATAGGATAGTTTATGAAATAGGTAAGGAGGTACTTTGTTGTTAATAATTTTGAAATAAAAGATCGCCATATGGAATATGCGCCTATTGGACATGTTAAGCCATTTTGCTTCATTTATTTTTTGCGAAACGTGATGCTGCTTACGCAAACCAAAGATGAATCGCAGACAAGAATTTTGTGTTCGTTGGATACGCAAACGTGTAAGAGCGGTGATACATAGGTCATACAGGGAATCGCAGAAATTAAAATGAGATAAGACTAATGTATCACACAATAAAATTTTCATGTCCCTTGTTAGGCAGGCAGTACCTGTTTGCGTATAGCAGTTTTAGATTATAATACGCTTTTTGAATGCAACGAGATACATGGTAATCAAAGCGGAGATCATTATCAACATAGACTCCTAGATTTTTGCAAACAACTTTGTATGGTAAAATATCATCGCCCACCTTTATTTGGAACAGAGGTGCATTCATATCTCTATCCTTCTTCTTACCAAATAGCATGACAGAAGATTTGGAAGAATTTATTAGCAACGAGTGTTTCTTGCTGAATTCGACAAGGTTTAACAAGTCCTCATTCACTAACGACACCGCCTCCTCTAATAAATGCGGAAAAAAGAGTACCTAATATAGTTGTGTATCGTCCGCATACATGTGAAATTTACAGTGCTTTAAGCAAGAGTCTATGTTGTTAGTGTATATAGAAAACAAAAGAGGTCCCAATATCGAACCTTGTGGAACCCCCGATAAAACCACTCTGGGGTCAGATATTTTCGACTGATATTTTACCCTTTGAACTCTATTGGCTAGATAATTATTTATTAAATTAATTGCTATGTTACTAAAACCGATGAAATTTAAAATAGACAAAAGAATTTTATGATTAATGGTGTCAAACGCTTTTGAGAAATCTAAAAGTACAAGTACCGTGAGTTTGTTGTTATCAGCCGCGCTAATACAGTCATCTGTTACGTCCATTAATGTTGTGTTGCAACTATATCCAGCCCGAAAGCCAGATTGAGTTTTAGGAAGAATATCATTGATATTAAGGTGGTCGCGAATTTGCTTTTCTATAATTTTTTCAAAAACCTTGGATAATGTACACAAGATACTTATAGGTCGAAGGTGTTTCAGCTCAGTAGGATGATTAATTTTGGGTAACGGAGTAACAAGGGCAGTTTTCCATACGTCTGGATAGACGCTCTCAGTTATGCAAAAATGTAATATATGAGTAAAATAAGGTAATAGATACGAACAGCACAAACGTAAAAGCTGAATGTTAATATTGTCCCATCCAGAACCTCGTGTCTTAATAGAGAAAATAAGATTTTTAACTTCCAACTCAGTTGTCTTATGAAATTGTAAGAGATTAGGAAATTCATTTTTTTTATGGGTAGCGTAGTAATTAATTAATTCACTGTTTGTAAAATGGGTAGCATTAGAAGAATTTTGAAAAAAGTCATTAATTAAATTTAAGTTTTGCATATTAAAGGGCAATTCTTGAGTATTGTGTTTATTAGTAATATTCAACTTACGAAATTCATTCCAAATAGACTTAGGACTATTATTGTTAGTAAATTTTGATTGCAAATACGCTTTCTTTTCTCTAGAAACTGTGGCGGTAACAAGATTTCTTAGAGATTTATAATAATCCCAATGTATGGGATTTCTTGTTTTTTAAAATTTACATAGAGCTCGATCTCTTCAACGCATCATAAATTTTAAATTGTCGGTTAGCCAAGGTTTGCTGACCTTAAAAGATCTAGATTCTTTGATGGGAGCATGCAGGTCAAAAACATTGGATATGTTATCATTTAGAAAATTTATTTTGTCGTTAACATTCTGCATATCAAACATCATGAACCATGGGACAGCGTATAAATCCCGAATAAAAAGATCATGATCAAACATTGAGAAATCTCTAAAACTAGGAGTAGTAGGTGGAACTGCTTTTACCGAAAGAGATAAAGTGCAGGTTACTTTACAATGATCTGCGATATTACACTCCGAGACATTTTTTTCTAATATTTGTAGATTGACGACTATCAAGTCCAGTAAAGTTATTGAACTTTTGGTAATTCTTGTAGGCTCGTGGATTATTTGCACTAGGCCGAACGTGTCCAAGAGAGCATTAAATTTTGTTACAGAGTCATTAATTTTTAATAAATCGAAGTTTAGATCACCCAAACCTACGATAGAATCGCAAGTGGGTATTAAGTTAGATATTGTATCTTCAAAAATATTGAAAAAATTAGATGAAGGAAAATTAGGAGGTAGATAAACAGTACCTACCGCAATCTTCTTTTTGTTGACGTTAATGTATACCCAAATTTGTTCAAGATTAGAATTAAAAGTAATAACAGAATAGTTGATATTATTGTTGATATACATACCAACTCCACCACCTCTAGTTTGCCTGTCTTTCCTGATAAAGTTATAGCCTTCAATTTTTACAGAGCTGGACGGTGTGTTGGCAGATAACCACGTTTCACTTAAACCAAACAAGGTGCACCCGCTCTCAATCACAACATTCTTGAGATCATTAAATTTAGAAATTAACGACCTAACATTTAGATGACATAACTTTATTTTCCCCATTGTAGCAAAAAAGAAAATGATTAACAAATTCTTAAAGCTAGATTTAAATTATCTTGGAATACAATAAAAATCAAATGCAAAAATTTAATTCTGCACAGGCATTGTTGCAATTACCTAAGAAATTAAAATTAACATCATATACACCCGAAAACAAACAAATATGATAGAACACCAATAAAAAAAGCAAAATTAAGAAAGTTTATTGCAAACGGTCCAGAGCAGAAATGTTCATTGCAGATACAATTCTGTTGTCTTTTTTACTCTTTACAACACCATCTGCTGACCACACATTTGTAGCACCATATTTTTTAGCTGCAGCTTTAAGAACTAGCAAGCGTTGCTTTGAGAGGTCTTCTCTGATAACCACCTTAGTATTTTTGAAATGCTTCTTATTTCTAAAAATAAGGTTTCGGTATCTGTAGCTAGTGAACTTGAGTATTATGGCACGCGGTTTATCACCCACACGCTGGCCAACCCTGTGACAACGGTCAATCCAATCGATGCTGATAGGGATATCAGTTTTTTCCTTTACTAAATTGATGACCTTTTCCTCCACATTCTCACCTGCAGATTCACTAACGCCAAATATGCGCAGATTATTTCGTCGAGAGTACTGCTGTAGATGGTCTACTTCTCTAATCAATGACTCATTTTCCTGTCGCAGGGTGCTGATACTGGAATCAAAGTTTTTGTTGATGTCAATGATTTTGGATTCCATTTTCTTCCACACTGCATCACAAATTTTGCTTAGGAAGTTTTCATCAGCAAGAACCACTGTAATAGTTTCTTTGATAATGCTGTGAATTTCCGCCTTTTGCTCGCGAGTGAAGGGCATCTTGAATACAATGTTGTAAGCCACGGACACAATTTTTAAATGCGAATTTATTTGCTTGTACGGGAATACTGCCAGAGCAACAACAAGTACGTCTACACTGTCGGAGCGACGAACATCGAGTATTTACTTTTAAATCTGATATTTATACTTTGTATATCCGATCTTCTACGAATACATTACACAAATATGCCGGTTCGCTATTTGTGACTAAATTATAGATAAACATAACATATTCAACACAGAAGATATTATGTATTTTCGACAATGTTCTTTAGTTATAATATGGAGTAACATGTTTCCGGTAACCAATATTAATAGAAAATATTTTTTTATATTGCAGGTTTATTAGCAATCAGAACTTACAATTATATGAACTAATATGCTAACTTAAGTACTAACGACTATGACATCATGAGATCCCTACCAGCGAAGGTGTCCTTTTCAACTTTTTATTAGGTCAGTTGGCCAGTGTCTCTTTAATCGTCTGTATTTACGTTCTTCCAGTAGTGGATGCAGGAGGATGTTGTGACTTTTCAGTTTTTCGTAATGGTCAACACTTCGTTCCTTAAGAACGTCCTTAACATATGGCACTTTCAGGTCATCGTGTAGGGTGTGATTTGTGATGTACCACGGTGCATTTGTGATCATTTGTAGTATTTTTGATATGCATCTTTGTATTATTGCTATATTGGATTTACTCCCACACGCTTAAAGCTCTGCTCCATACATCCATATACGTTTGATGAAAGTATTGTAGTAGTACAGTAATTTTTTATTCTGTAATGATAGGTTTGACCCTCTTTCAAACAGCCAGAACCTATTTTTTATTTTCAAGTTCATCTGTTTTCGATTTTTGTTTATATGTTTTTTCTCGGGGGTTTTTACAGCCCGTCCGGCCATTTCTCGCATCCTAGTCGCCATCTTTTCTGTCGTGCCACTCATCCTCTTCCAACTGTCTTATTTCCATTGCCTTTCTTATTTCATCCATCCATCTACTTCGTGGCCTTCCTCTTCTTCTACGTTCTGTTGGCACCCATTGCCATACTTGCAGAGGTAATCTTTCTTCTTCCATTCGTCTTAGATGTCCGTACCAGAGCAATTTTTTTGTTGCTATTGCATCCGTGAGTGTCCTCTTAACTTCCATTTTATCTTTAATTTCTTCATTTCTCACATGATCTAATCTTATTACTCCACAGCATTTCCGTCAGTAGTTCATCTCAGTTGCTGTTATTCTGTTTGATAATCTTTTAGTTGTTACCCACAGTTCAGAGCCGTAAGCGACACAGCTTTCAATCAGCGTCGTAAAAATAATCTTTTTTGTTTTTTTTGAGACCCCTTCACTCCACAAAATAGAATTTAGTTCTTGAGTTATTCTTCTTTCTTGGCCTATTTTAGCTAGCATGTCTTTTTCATCTCTACCATCTGAAGTTATTGTGACCCCTAGGTATTTATATTGGTCGACTGAGCTGATCCTTTTTCTGTAGAGATGTCTTGGCCTTGAACTCCGACTGCCGTATATTTGGTTTTGGCAAGATTAACTTCAAGCCCCCATTTGGTATACTCTTCTATGAGATTTCTGAGCATGTAGCTGATGTCGTCTGCATCCTCAGGGAGCACCACCTGGTGGTCGGCAATAGGAAAGTATAAATATTTCTGTGTCTAATTTGAACTCCCATTCTGCTGCATTTCCGTATTCACATTTTAAGTGTTGCATTTAAATATATTTTAAATAATGTCGCAGATATTGAGCACCCTTGTCTTAATCCTTTATTTACAATGAATTCGTCAGATATGGTAGTTTCTACTTTTACACAGCTGTCACTCCCTTCGTAGAATCTCTTTATGGCATTTATCAGTGCTTTGTTTATCTCGCTTGCTTACAAAACTTCTCATAATGTGTTTAACGGCACACTGTCGTATGCCTTCTTAAGGTCCACAAACACCATATGAATTTTTCGTCCACATGCTATTTTCTTTTCCATTAATTGTTTAATACAAAACACGTTATCTGTAAATGATCTGCCGGGGCCGAAACCACTTCGAATTTCTAGTTCTTCTGCTTCTCGCTCAAGTCTTTGTTTTAAGATTCGACCATACAGCCTTCCTACTGAAGCTATTACACTAATCCCTCTGTAGTTGGAACAGTCTGTCGTGTTGCTCTTTCTATAGATAGAAGTAATATATGCAACTTTCCATTCGGTTGGGACTTCATCCCCTCTGATACATTTATTGAATATTACACTTAATATTTATAATCACTACTGTAGGAGCATATTTTATTAGCTCAATAGGAAGGCCTCCAGGACCAGGAGATTTATTGTTTTTCATTGTTTTGGCAGCCCGTATTACCTATTTAGTCGTAATATTTTCAAATCTGTCTGTGCTGTCTTCCGTTTCGTAGTTGAAGTTCTTATATGCACTTCGATTTTCCTCAAGGAGCTTTTCATAATAACTCTTTCATTGGCTTAACTCAATTTTCTCGAATTGTTGAGTTTCGTGTGTATTTTGTTTCAGTTTTTGTAATTGTTCGCCAAGATTCTCTAGCACGGGAGCTATCCAACAGTCGGCTAATCTCGTTGCACTTGTTTTCCCAGAATGAGTTTTTTGCTTTATTAACGGCTTTTTTGACAATATAGTTATACCTCACATACATCTTCCTGTCATTGGGATCATTTGTAGATAGCCACTTCTGATATAATTGTTTTTTCTCTTTTACTAAGTCTTCTAACTCTTCATTCCACCAGTAGCATTTCCTAGATGTTTGTTTCTGGTGTGTAGATTCTCCTAGTGCTTCTTTAGCTGCATCATGTACACATTCTTTTAGTTTGTTATACATTTCTTCAGCACTCATCCTGAAGTTAGTCTATGTTGTATTTTGTCCATGATATTTTGCCTATATTTTCTTTTTCGATATTTATTCTCTTTGTTTTTTTAAATTTGACTTTTGTCGAGTGATAATATAATCTGTTATTGATTTCAATTTTTTTGTGGTTTGGTACCACGTACATTTATGTATACTTTTATGCTCAAAAACCCCATTTTTAATTGTTAGTGAAAACTGATTACATATCTCTATCGTCCCATTTTCATTCACTACCTCCTCACCAAATTGACCTTTTTTTTTTTTTTTTCTTGTGGAGGGGAAATGCTTTATGCACGCCCCGATTTCTACGGAGGAGTGTGGGACTCTAACTTCCTCTTGAAAGCTCATACCCACTAAAACCCCTCCTCGTGGGATAGGTAGACCTCACCCCGGAACCACCGAAGTGTTACTTCGGGGTGAGTTATTTCCCTTGCTTGGTGTTGTTTGGTCTGTCTATAATAATAGGATACCGCCTTTCTTTAGGCAGATGTCGGATCGCCTGGGGGCTAACCGCAATCCGGGGCCTAGTTCAGGCACAGCATCAGGCATCTGCTGTTATTTTCCACATTCACCTGTCCCTTCCCCCTTCTCTTACTCGGGCTTTTTCTTGTTCTTCTTTCGTTTGGATGATCCTATTTATGAGCTTATTTATTTCCTCCCAGTTTTGACTATTGATTGTCATTAAGTTTAATAGGTTTTCCGGTGAGAACGCCTCGCCTGTCTTTCTTTCGATGCTCTGTCTTGCCCTGTCCCATCTCTCACAGGCGAATACCGCGTGTTCCGCATCGTCTACCCTTCCACAGTTCCAGCAGTCTTCGGTTTCCTCTTTACCGATCCTATGCAGATACTTCGCGAAACATCCATGTCCTGTTAGGCTCTGTGTGAGATGATAGTTGAGGTTTCCGTGTTTTCTTCCTATCCATTTCCTGATGTCTCCCAATAGTCTCTTTGTCCATCCTGCCGTCCCCTGGTGTTCGTTCCATCTCCTCTGCCATGTTGTGATGATGTCCTCTTTTATTTCTTTCTTACTTCTGTTACGCTGTTTATTGTGTATCTCTATCCTCTGTTCTACCATCAAGTCAATTGGTATAGTTCCCGTGATAACTTGGAGGGCTTCAGTCGATGTTGTCCTGTATGCGCATCCAGTTTTAACCATAAGGGTCCTCTGGATGCTCTCCATTTTTTTACGCCATTTCTTTTTCCTCATAATCTGGCCCCAAATCGGTGCCGCATAGAGAATTATTGAGAACACAACTGCCGCCAGGATTTTCCGTTTACCTGTACTGGCACCTCCCTTATTGGGCAAAATTCTGCCTAGCTGTCTAGTGACTTGTTCGGCTCTCTTAATTATGTTTTCTATGTGTTTCGTCATTGTCATATTTTTATTAAACGTCACGTCCAGGTATCTCAATGTATCCGTTGTTGTTATAACGACGTCTTCGACTTCAATGTTGATAAGATTTACCATCTTTCTCGCGATGATAGCCACTGCTTCTGTTTTGTGTGGGGCCAACGTTAGTCGTTTTCTGTTAGCTCATTCATTTGCTCTATTCAATGCGCAGTTTGCTTTGATTGTTAATTCTTCGGCCGTTCTTCCTCTGATGATCAGAGCTACATCATCGGCATAGCCAACGCTTGTGACCCCCTGGGGCATGGTTATCTCTAGAATCTCATTATAGTATATGTTCCATAGCAAGGGTCCCAGAATGGACCCTTGCGGTACTCCTCTTGTTATTTTTAATTTCGTCTCTTCGACGATAATCCATCTATTTGTAAAGTAATCCGCGATTACTGATATCAGGTATCCTGGAGCCCGCCATGCTATTAGTTGTTTCACGATTCCCTCCCAGGGAGCACTATTAAAGGCATTCTCTATGTCTATGGTAATCAGTAAGCATATGTCCCTACTACGGTAGTCCCCTTTGTTAGTCTCGTCTGCTATCTGCTTTACTAATTTCATGGCTTCTACCGTGCTTTTGCCTTTTCTAAACCCAAATTGTCGTTCGCTTAGGCTCTTCTTAAGTTCTCCGCCTTCAATTTTTTCCTCCAGGTGACTATGGATTAGACGTTCATAGATCTTTGCTATCACGTTTAATATGCAAATGGGTCTGTAGCTATTTTTTAGTTGGTTTTCTTTCTTCGGCTTTGGTATAAGGGCTAATCTTGCTACCTTCCATACATCCGGGAAACGTTTTTCTTCTAACAGCTTGTTGAACATTGCTGTGCAATATGTTTTGAATTTATTCAATACCGTTTTAATTATCTCCGCCGGCATGTGGTCCGGCCCAGGTGCCTTATTGCTTCTTAGTCTTCTTGCTGCCATTAATACTTCCTCCTCTGTAAAGCGTACGGGGTTGTCTTCTTGACCGATTTCTGCCGGAATTACTTGGTCCCATTCTTGTTCAGTATCTTCCGGGAAAAGTCTTCTTGCTTCTTCTACCTTTTCTTTTGGTGTCAGGTTTGTTTGTGGTCTTATGTTTAATTTGTTTATTACTAATCTATAGCCGCTTCCCCAGATATCATTCTCAACCTCGTCGCATAGATCGGTCCAGGCTTTATCTTTGGCTTTCAATATTTCTTTTTTTAATGCTCTCTTCAAGTCGTTGTAATCTTCCTTCAGGGTCCGTCTCTCATCTTCGGTTAGATTTCGATTAGTATTCTTGCGTGTCATCCTTCTTCTAGCCTGGATACAGTTTCTTCTTGTTTCTGCTATGTTCTCGTTCTACCAGTAGTTCCCCGTTCTACCTTCTACGTTGAATTTTCTATCGAAGGTTTTATTACACGCAATATTCATAATTTCGTTAAATTCTTTGGGTGAGTAATTTATCTCTCCGCTCCTTCTATCTAACTCTTCCTCGATGCGATTTACTAGGAGATCCATCTTATCTAATTTAATTCTCCATCCCCTGCTTGTCGTTTTCCTGGGTTTTCTCTTCCTTTCCCTCTCACTTTCTTCCAAATGGATTTCAAATTCGATGTTCTTGTGGTCGCTCAAGTTTTCATCATCTGTGACTCTCCATTCGTGGATTTGGGTTTTTATGTTTTTGGTGTTCAGAGTTATGTCTAGGTGCGACCCATAGTCTCCTCTAACAAACGTGGGTTCTTCACCGATGTTCGCCACTTCTAAATTCCACTGGGCTATCCACTCTGTTAGAATCTGACCTCGTCGGTCTGTTTGTGGTGACCCCCAGGCCTGGGATTTGGCGTTGAAATCTCCTGCAATTATAATCGTGTTTTCTTTTCTTTGAGTTTTAATGCTGGATTCCAGATTTCCTAGTTCCTTGATGAACTCTTCAATGCGTATATTCGGCGACACGTAGCATCCGTATATTATCAAGTTATCTAGCTTTATCCAGGTGTATCCCTCTCCTGACCCTTGCTCGTTTACTCTTCTACGGGTGGTACCCTCAGTTCTTATAGCCACGTCCTCTTTTTTGCTGCACCACCACGGTCCGTTCCTTACTCCCCTGACATTCGGTTCGGATACAATTGAAATATCGATGTTATTTTCCTGTACTGTTTTCGTCAGGAGTGCCATGGCGGCTCTGCTTCTATTTAAATTCGTTTGAAGGCACTTGAGTCGCCCCATCCTGCACATTTGATATAGGCTTCCCAACTCGGCTGCTTATTTGTTTGTTTTCCGTAGTTTCTTGTCGGATTACTCGTTCTTTCCTGACTGCCTCACGGTAAGCTGGGCACTTCATGGTTCTGCCACTATGTCCGTCCTCGTTGCATTCATAGCAGTGAGGATCGTAGTTGCAATCTTTTACCCGGTGTCCGTCTTGTCTTCCGCATTTTAGACACGATTCCCTCTGGGTTCGTCTTTCTTTTTGGCAGGTTTCTGCTTTGTGCCCGTGTCCTAGGCAATTGAAACAACGTTGCGGGATAATTAGGTCTGTTATATTGCAGTATGTCCAGCCTACTCTTATTTTTCCCATCTTTAGGAGGGACTGATTGTTGCCACTTGCGTACTTGCCTTGAATGCTTCTTTTAACGTATGTACATTTATCTGCGTATCCGTCTCTCTTGGGAGCGCGAGTTTTAGTGTTGTTATTAATTCTTCCCTAGTTACTACTGGGTCTATATTCCTTACTATCACAGTTTTCCTTCTAGGTTGTATAACCTGTGTCCTTGTTGCCGCTTCTCCCAGTACCTGTCTGGCTGTGTTGCTTAAAACGTCTGCCGCTCCTTCCTGTCTTTCCCTGAACGCCAACCTTACGTTACCGTTTTTTAGCTTCATTACCTTGTCCACTTGTATTTGTATTTCGTCCGTGTTGATGCCTTGTTTAAGGGTTTTTATTATTTCTGCATAGCTTGTACCCTTTCCTTCATTTGGTTTTATTTCCATAAATTTGAGCTCTTTCCTTTTCTTGAGAGAGTTCCAGCCATCCGTTTTGTTACTGGTTTCCTTGTAGGTTTTTGCGGTGAGTTGTAGTTCAAAGACCACCTTTTCGTCTTTGAAAGCAAGCTCCAGCATTTTCCTTATTCGTTTTGCATGTTGTCCTTTGGTCGTCGCTACTATCACATTTACTGATCTGGCCTTTTTAAGTGCTGCTTTCAGAGTAAATATGGTTCTAAGTTCAGTGGTCAACCTATCTTGATCTTCCTCGTTCTCTCCATCCCGCCGTATTCACCAAGAAGGTATATGATTCTTTGGAGTCTTCCTCTATTGAGTCCTCCTCATCGTCAATGTAGCTAGAAACGCTTTTTTCCGTTATATACGTTATTTTCCTATCGTTTAAGGACTCTATCGCTTTGGGGAGTCCTCGTGTTTGATCTGCTAATTTCTTAATCAGTTTGTTGTCGTTACTCTTCGGGTCTACGAATAGTATTCTGTCGTATCCCTCTTTGATCTTGGATGGATCTCCGATGGTGAGGTTCGTTGCTCGATATATGTTATCGCTCCACTCCTTATTTAGAACCCCCGCCAGTTCTTCGACGTTATTCGTTTCAGGTAGTACTACTATACTGTCTGTTTCTTTTTCTGTCAAGAGCTTGTCTTTATACGATTCTTCCGTCTGGGTACTGGCATCTTTACTCTCTTTGTTCTTCGTTTGTTCCTCGTTCGTCTTTTGTTTGTGTTCATCAGTTACTCTTACTGGGGTACCTTCTCTCTGCATACATCCATCTAACCATGTAAGTATATCTTCGGTTAGTCTTTCTGTTAATGCCGTTAATTGCAGGGTGGAGTCCTTAAATTCTTTTTTTGGTTTATAGGTCTTATCCACTATTTTTTGGAGAACTGCTATGTGTTTTTTCCATCCCTTGATTACTCTTTGGACCGTTTGTCTATTTTTCTGGGTTCTAGTCTCGTCGTCAGGTTCCGGAGTGAAGTAATTCCACAGGCTTTTATTCATAGGCAGTGTTGGTAGATTGGCGCCATCTTGAGGTGTTCTAACATGCATCCTAGTTTGATCTGCTTTGGTACTATCCTTGGTCTCTGTCCTCCCATCAACTGTATTGGCCGAGGCTGCCTCCTCTTTTTTCTTTTTTTTGGTTTCCATTTTTGTGGAGTTTCTGCTATCCATCACCAAATTGACCTACTATTTCATTTTGTGGTTTATCTACCGACTCTTCCGTTAAAGTCTCCCATCATAACTATTTCTTTACGGTTACTTATTTTACTTAGTACCGATGTCAATTCTTCCGTAAAAGTATCCTTTAATTGAATCGCTGCATCATTCGTAGGAGCATATACACCTATAATCACTATATTTTGTACCAGTAACTGTATCTCAACTGTAATTATTCTTCCACTTACTGCATTCCAAGATTTTATGCATTTTCTCCATTTTCTATGGATAGCTATTGACACTCCGGCTTTGGCTCGTTTATTCTTATCGATGCCACTATAAAACGGTATATAATTTTCTCTAAGTTCATTTCCATTTCTTTTTCTTTTGGTTTCACTTAACACTGTTACATCCATATTTAACTTTTGTAGTTCTTCAAAAACTTCTTTGCATTTTGTGTTTATACCCTGTACGTTCCAACATCCAAATTTCTTAATTCTATTTCTTTGCTTTATTCGTTTTCTGTTTGATCCGTCTTGAGTCCGAGGCTGTTTCTTAGGATATTTAACATTTTTATATTTTTTACACAATTGAGGTGTTGGCCCAAAGCAACCCCCAAAACCGTGGAGGACCAGAAATTTTTCTGTAGGGGTTTATTCCCTTAGCCGAGTTTTTAGGCGCCCAGAACTCGCCTGCACCCTCCCATTTTTGATACAGTAGATATCCACATTACCTAATGGCCATGTATGGGTAGGGCTTGTTGGTAGAGCTGCTTTGGTGGTGATTCGCAGGAGACATTGCTCAGTACTTTCAAGGTATGCATTTTCGGATTTTACATACCTTCTGAGATTCTATACGAACTTTGACCTCGAAATATAGTCCATATAATAGTATGAAATGAAAAACCCCTCAACCCTCAAATATTCCAACCGTATTGGGGTTGAAAAATATTAAGAGTTCAGTCAAGGGAGACTAGTGGACAGAAAAGTTGAAAGAGAAGGGACCTGCCTGAGAGACAGAGGAAGAACAGTCAGGTCCAGCTCGGGTATCTCGGGAATGCCATGTCCCGTGCTCACTAGATGTGAGACCCTGAGGATAATGTCTAACTGAAAACCTAAATACTTACCTGTTTTAACTTGTGTTATCTCTATGTCATTAATATGAACTGATGGACAGTGATCCTTCCTTTAGGTGAAGTTTACTTGCTGGGACTTCCATTAATTTTAATTTTCCACTTCTTTAACCAGACCTGCAGGTGGTTTTTCAGTTTATTGGCGGCCGTTGTTGGGTCCTGGTCTCTGGAGATAATCACCATGTCGTCTGCGAATGTCCCTGTTATAGTGTGGGCAGTAGTTGGCAGATTAGCTGAATATAGCGCGTACAGAAGTAGACCAGTTACACTGTCCTGGAGAACTCCCGCTTTAACGGCATATTCTTCTCACACCTCTATATTTACTCTTGTTCTAAGCATGCGGTCACGCAAGTATGATTTGAGAATTTTGAAGTATGGTAGATGCAAGTAATGTTTTATTTTACAAAGCAGGCCTTTATGCCAATCCTTATCAAAGACTTGGCTAACGTCTATAATGGTTGATGTGCAAAATTCTTTGTTTTCTAGTGCTTCATTAAGACATACATCATACGATGAGTCTGCTACACAGCAGCATGGCCACTTTTGAATCCAAATTGATGGAGGCGCATCCAAGTGCTAAATCTTGATTTAGTCTCCGTAGTAATAGTCGCGCCAGGGCTTTCGTTATTATGGGCAAAATACTTATTGGTCTATACGATAATGCAATTTTTGGATCTTTCCCTGATGGTGTCGAATATAATATATGATTTCACCTAATTTGAGACCCATATTTATGCCAATGTCCCGGATTGAAAATAATCTCTCAGTATATTTATATGTAATCAATTATGTTACTTTGTTTACGATCCATTTGATGTACGTGTACAGAAAAACTAATGCAAGTCGAGCGTTCTTTGTTCACACAGTAAAATAAAAAAAAACATATTAGTGCTAATTCTAATTTACTACATCTCCCTGAGCGCGGCACTTAACATCATGAAATACAGTATTGACACATCTCAGATAAAGAAAGTCATGGAAATTCCCTGCAGTATCATCCAATAACTTCTCATCTATGACGCTTTTATCAAAAAACGAAGGATATGATCTCCTCGGGTGCTTTACGAGTTGACTTGAGACTACTCATTTTCGCAACAGCCCACGGTGATGTCCAGCGTAAACTCACTTTTCTTAAACTGCTTATACTCATCTAAGCTTGCAATGCCCTTCAGTAAGCTATCGGTTGCTTTGGAGATTTACGTTTTCGTAGCAGGCAAAATATACATGTTTTTAAATTTGGATAATCTTTCTTTCCATGTACTTCAACGGCAATTTCTAACTTTCCAAAGCGTGCAGCTACAACTCCATAGTATAAATCTTCAAAATCAACCCACGACGCTAATTAAAAATTACCAATCGTGTTTAAGAGATGAAGATGCTGTACCCATATGATTTCTTCGAAAGCGGTAAGCATTCCAACAAGCCAATAATTGTGCACATCTTTGAGGTACGTTCTTGTACCTTTAGTTTCAGCATTTTGTATATCACTCCGTTGCGTCTGCTTGTTTCTAGGTCACTTCTGCTGAGGTTAGTTCGTTGGTTGATTATGATGGATACTGCGACGGGTATTATCTTCTTGATGAGAGCTTTTAAACATTGCGGATTTAGCACCACCCTATATACTACGTCGTTACTAAGCTGCAACAGAAATAATAGACTTTTACCATAGCATTCTGCAACTATCAATCGGATAGTCGGTTCATATAATGTAGCAAGGTAGCAGTTTTACAGTTATTACTAGTGTCTCGAAAACTTAGTATCTGACATTTGATATCTCGATCTCAACTTTCTTTATTCAGTAAAAATTAATGTATTTAATAACGCTAAAGATACTAGCAAAGCTAGCTTTCCGTGTCGTAGCCATGGTGTTAATTTAATTGTCGGCGAAAGCAGTATAAATTGCTGATGGTGTCAGATATTATTTAAAAGCAATTGCAGCCGTCAGTCGTATTGGCAACTGTAACCATAGTTCCATAACTGGAAATAATTAAATAATTATATTAGTACTGGAAACCTCAAACCATTAGTGCACTTAACATCATGAAATCCAGTATTGACACATCTCAGATAAAGAAAGTCATGGAAATTCCCTGGAGAACCATCCAATAACTTCTCATCTATGACGCTTTTGTCAAAAAACGAAGGATATGATCTCCTGCGGTGCTTTACGAGTTGACTTGAGTCTACTCATTTTCGCAACAGCCCACGGTGATGTCCAGCGTCAACTCACCTTTCTTAAACAGCTTATACTCATCTAAGCTTGCAATGAGCTTCAGTAAGCTATCGGTTGCTTTGGAGATTTACGCTTTCGTAGCAGGCAAAATATACATGTTTTTAAATTTGGATAATCTTTCTTTCCATGTACTTCAACTGCCATTTCTAACTTTACAAAACTTGCAGCAACAACTCCTTAGTATAAAACTTTAAAATCAACCCACGACGCTACATAAAATTACCAATCGTGTTTAAGAGATGAAGAGGCTGTACCCACATGATTTCTTCGAAAGCGGTAAGCATTCCAACTAGTGATGGGCTTATTCGAATCAAAAATAACCTTTTATCCGGTTATTGAAATAACCTGTGTAACTCGGTTTTCGTTCCAAGTAATCGAATCAAAAATAACCTCAACCTGATACGTACTTCGTGCCGCGTCTCAGCTACCTGCGAATGATCGAAATTCTGTAAATAATCATAACTCATATAACCTTTTCTACGTATGTACACACCAAGTGAGGCTTGCGGCGAGTTGCGGCTGCTTGTTGATGTTATTAAGAGATTAAGACATTTGAGACTCCCAGTCGACGAGTTAAATTTATGGGGTCGTTCCTAGTAAAGATAACGCTCTGCTTAGTATGAGATTTGCCGAAGCTGTGTTGGTAAATTTTTGCTTCGAAACGCGGTTGATTATGCCTAAGCAGGGATAAACAGAAAGCGAAATAAGATTTTCCAATATCGTAACAGATTTATATTCAATTTTTATTAACGGAGCAGTCAATGCCCATCCGTCGTCATATGATATGAACGTGGGACAAGCAGAGGATTTCGAAATTTCCATGTTTAAAATTTTAAGTGTGTGTCCTTAGAACCGCAGAAGGCTGAACGTAGATAAATTATGGATTCTAAAATATACCGGTATGATGTGCAAGCGAAAAGGGAAAAATGCCTACTAGAGAATTTTAGGAACTAAAAATAGATTCAATAGATACTTTGTATTCGCATTTTTATAATTTCTTTATGATTAGTATTGATATAGCTATTCTCAATGGTTTAATATAGATTTGATTTAATATTGATTGATATTAATATCTCAATATTTGCATAAATATTTTTCATGTCTAAAATAAATAAAAGGTTTATTCAAATTATTTTTATTATTAGAAAAGGAATATCCGATGTTTGACGTCAATAGATCGGTCTTAAAAAATAGATGTCACCACATGGTACATCTTGGCAAATAGAACATAAAACTATAATATTTATAATGAACATAGAAATAGGTAATTTTTATAATAGTTTGACAAAAAACAAGAAATCACAGGTTTTATAAAATAAAAATAAACATACTTTTCTAGAACTAAAATAGAAAAACATAGTAGGTACCTGTGTACTTAACAAAATTGCGAAAATCCGTAAGCTCAAGTTAACAAGGTGTATGATTCAATTTATTTGAATTAAATCAAAATTCGTGATAATTCAAAAATATTATTTCATCTAAGTGTTTGGGAGCAAGCCTATTTCTTCTTAGATTTGTGAGCTGACCCGTTTTCGAAAACACCCTCTCGGATGGAACCGAAGTACTTGGAATGCATAAATATTTAATTGCAATTTGGTACATTTCTGGTAAGAGGCCTTTGTATTTAGACCAGAATTCTAAAGGATCAGCTTTTCTTTCTACTGGAGCCATTTCCAGGTATTGTCTTACCATTAATGCAACCATACTTGTCGGCGTCGAAAATGATTTTTTATCCAACATCTTTTGATCAAAATGCGACCAGAGGTCGTCTTGGTCAAAAGTCACATTTTGGGACTCAAGACCAACATTTTCCAAATTATTATTGGGAATATGTTGATGAGCAACAATGTCACTAAGTTCCTCTGTAACCCACTTTTGCGCATTTGTAGCGTTATCTTCAGAAGCAAATCCGATTTTCTTAAACCTTGGATCAAGGAAAGTGGCTTTTGCTACAGTTTTATCTCTTTCAAGTATACCTAGCCTTCGAGTAATAACGTCTAACAAACTATTCTTCAATTGTCCAGTGGCCTCTGTACAAGTATTTACATTTTTAAGTGAAGACTGAAATGCCGTAATTAATGGTACAATCAGAAACTGTAGGGTAAGTTTCACCAGAAAAAATATTAGTCAATAAGTTGGCAGGTTTAAGCACTTGAACACAATCACTGATGATTATCCACTCTTCTGCATCTATAAATACCGGACATTTTGGTAAATTAGTGACACAAACACTTAAAGCGTCTTTGATTTTCAACATCCTTTCGAGCATTATATAACAGGAATTCCATCTTGTTGCTACGTCTTGTTTCACCTTCAACACTGGAAGACCCATTTGTTCCTGAATAGATTTTAATTTATCATTTGCGCTAGTACTATGTTTAAAATGGGCAACAATTGCCCTACACTTTTTTAAAACTACATTTAATTTTTCATTGCAAGATAATGCTTCATTGACACTTAAATTGAGAGTATGGGCAACGCAAGGATGGTGATGCTTTTGTAAGTGTACTTTTATTGCATTTTTTATATTTGCCCCGTTGTCTGATACCACTGCTACAATGTTTTCAAATAAATTCCATTCCGTCGAAATAAGTTTTATAACGTTAGCAATATTTTCCCCTGTATGAGAGCCATATATATCTTTTGTTGATAGAACACGTGCATGCAGTTTATCATTGAATATAAAATGTGCTGTCAATGTAATGTATCCTATATTGCTATCTGAGGTCCAAATATCGGTGGTTATAGCCGCATTTTTAACACTCTGTAAGTCAGTTTTTAGTGCAGAAACCGCATCTGTATAATAACGGGGTAGAATAACTGTTGACAAACGCTTCCTGCTGGGCGGTTTATATAAAGGTTGTAGGACTTTAGAGTACTCCAAAAAACCTTCGTTTTCAACAATTGATAACGGCTGAAAGTCTCTTGTTATCATTTTTAACAATTTCGTATCAATTATTGCAATTTGCGAACCCGATATGTTATTCTTTTTGCCACCAAAAAGTTTTAACTGTTTAGTTGGTCGCATTTTTGATTCATCACCAATAAATTCCCTTTTTTTCGAGGGACCCAATTCTATAGTCGAAGAAGCATTAATTTGTATTGGTGGATTTGCAGCTGTACTAGTACTTGGACCTTGAAATTGCAGAGTATTACCTTCATTTTCTTCTTCGTGTTCGATGTCATCAGTAGGAGCTTCACTTTGACTCATTTGAATAGGATGGATTCTCATTAAATGTTGTCTTAGGTTCGATGTACCACCATGAAACTGAATAATTTTTTTACACTGGCTACATGTAGCACTTTTGCCCCCCTCGTTTTTTTGGAAATACTTCCAAACAATCGACTTTTTTGCTCCTGGGCGCATGATGAAAAATGCCACCAATTTAGAATTACCTGTCTTACACTACAAAGACAAACACAAAAACTCACTTATAGGCTTATTACATACACGTGACGACACTACCGACGTTTATGTTATAATAAAATAGTGTACCCAATAAAAAAAGATGAAAAGTCTCTGTGGTGGTCCAACCAATGGAAAATTAGAAAAATACATAATTTACTTGGTTATCGCGTACCTACCTCATATCATAAAAAATATCTAATTATCAAATTCTGGGAACCTGAAACCTGAACGCCTAAAAACTGCAAACGCAGCAAGCTATAAATCAATTTTTTATTTGCTTACATCTCCAAAGATTCAAAACAAGAGGCGGTCGTCTTTAACCCGCCCGATCGATAAAGATACACGTTTTACTACTGTTTTTATTGCGATTAGCAAGCAGTCCGCATATTTATTTCTTTCTACACTTCTTAATAAATACCTCTTAATTTCTAATACATAACACATAATGTACATTACATAAACATACAATTACAACAATATATTATTAATTATTATTATATTATTAAAATTATTATAAATCGCCAGCAATCGAAAACAATAAAGGTGTACCCAGATATATTTCATTCATATCCACAATTACTTATTCTTATTGCACAAACTCCTTAGAAATCAAATAAAAATCATTTATACAATTATTATAATTAACGATTAACTGAGTTCCTCTGCTATCTGCAAGTTACGATGCCGATGCAGATGGCGGTGAACCTTCAACCGGCAAACCGGCTGACTTAATCGAAACGAATCGAGAGCCAAAATTGATTCGAATGAGTAATCAAATAATCAATCGGTTATTAATATGATTCGAATGCAAATAATTCGGTTATGAAAATTGTCCGGTTATGCCCATCACTAATTCCAACAAGCCAATAATAGTGCACATATTTGAGGTACGTTCTTGTACCTTTAGTTTCAGCATTTTATACATCACTCCGTTGCGTCTGCTTGTTTCCAGATCACTTCTGCTGAGGTTGGTTTGTTGTTTGATTATGATTGATACTGCGACGGGTATTATCTTCTTGATGAGAGCTTTTAAACATTGCGGGTTTAGCATCACCCTATATACTACGTCGTTAGTAAGCTGCAACAGAAATAATAGACTTTTACCATAGCATTCTGCAACTATCAATTGGATAGTCGGTTCATATAAATGTAGCAAGGTAGCAGTTTTACAGTTATTACTAGTGTCTCGAAAACTTAGTAACTGACATTTGATATCTCGATCTCAACTTTCTTTATTCAGTAAAAATTAATGTATTTAATAACTCTAAAGATACTAGCTAAGCTAGCTTGCCGTGTCGTAGCCATGGTGTTAATTTAATTGTCGGCGAAAGCAGTACAAATTGCTGATGGTGTCAGATATTATTTAAAAGCAATTGCAGCCGTCGCGTCAGTCGTTTTGGCAACTGTAACCATAGTTCCATAACTGGAAATAATTAAATAATTATATTATTACTGGAAACCTCAAACCATTAGTGCACTTAACATCATAAAATCCAGTATTGACACATGTCAGATAAAGACAGTCATGGAAATTCCCTGGAGAACCATCCAATAACTTCTCATCTATGACGCTTTTGTCAAAAAACGAAGGATATGATCTCCTGGGGTGCTTTTCGAGTTGACTTGAGACTACTCATTTTCGCAACAGCCCACGGTGATGTCCAGCGTCAACTCACCTTTCTTAAACTGCTTATACTTATCTAAGCTTGCAATGCCCTTCAGTAAGCTATCGGTTGTTTTGGATATTTACGTTTTGGTAGCAGGCAAAATATACATGTTTTTAAATTTGAATAATCTTTCTTTGCATGTACTTCAACTGCAATTTCTAACTTTACAAAACTTGCAGCAACAACTCCTTAGTATAAATCTTTAAAATCAACCCACGACGCTACATAAAAATTACCAATCGTGTTTAAGAGATGAAGAGGCTGTACCCACATGATTTCTTCGAAAGCGGTAAGCATTCCAACAAGCCAATAATAGTGCACATCTTTGAGGTACGTTCTTGTACCTTTAGTTTCAGCATTTTGTACATCACTGCGTTGCGTCTGCTTGTTTCCAGGTCACTTCTGCTGAGGTTGGTTCGTTGGTTGATTATGATTGATACTGCGACGGGTATTATCTTCTTGATGAGAGCTTTTAAACATTGCGGGTTTAGCACCACCCTATATACTACGTCGTTAGTAAGCTGCAACAGAAATAATAGACTTTTACCATAGCATTCTGCAACTATCAATTGGATAGTCGGTTCATATAAACGTAGCAAGGTAGCAGTTTTACACTTATTACTAGTGTCTCGAAAACGTAGTAACTGACATTTGATATCTCGATCTCAACTTTCTTCATTCAGTAAAAATTAATGTATTTAATAACTCTAAAGATGCTAGCTAAGCTAGCTTTCCGTGTCGTAGCCATGGTGTTAATTTAATTGTCGGCGAAAGCAGTACAAATTGCTGATGGTGTCAGATATTATTTAAAAGCAGTTTCAGCCGTCAGTCGTTTTGGCAACTGTAACCATAGTTCCATAACTGGAAATAATTAAATAATTATATTATTACTGGAAACCTCAAACCATTAGTGCACTTAACATCATGAAATCCAGTATTAACACATCTCAGATAAAGTCATGGAAATTCCCTGGAGAACCATCCAATAACTTCTCATCTATGACGCTCTTGTCAAAAAACGAAGGATATGATCTCCTCGGGTGCTTTACGAGTTGACTTGAGACTATTCATTTTCGCTACAGCCCACGGTGATGTCCAGCGTCAACTCACCTTTCTTAAACTGCTTATACTCATCTAAGCTTGCAATGCCCTTCAGTAAGCTATCGGTTGCTTTGGAGATTTACGTTTTGGTAGCAGGCAAAATATACATGTTTTTAAATTTGGATAACGTTTCTTTCCATGTACTTCAACTGCAATTTCTAACTTTCCAAAACGTGCAGCTACAACTCCTTAGTATAAAACTTTAAAATCAACTCACGACGCTACATAAAAATTTCCAATCGTGTTTAAGAGATGAAGATGCTGTACCCACATGATTTCTTCGAAAGCGGTAAGCATTCCAACAAGCCAATAATTGTGCACATCTTTGAGGTACGTTCTTGTACCTTTAGTTTCAGCATTTTGTATATCACTCCGTTGCGTCTGCTTGTTTCGAGGTCACTTCTGCTGAGGTTGGTTCGTTGGTTGATTATGATGGATACTGCGACGGGTATTACCTTCTTGATGAGAGCTTTTAAACATTGCGGGTTTAGCACCACCCTATATACTACGTCGTTAGTAAGCTGCAACAGAAATAATAGACTTTTACAATAGCATTCTGCAACTATCAATCGGATAGTCGGTTCATATAAATGTAGCAAGGTAGCAGTTTTACAGTTATTACTAGTTTCTCGAAAACTTAGTAACTGACATTTGATATATCGATCTCATCTTTCTTTATTCAGTAAAAATTAATGTATGTAATAACTCTAAAGATGCTAGCTAAGCTAGCTTTCCGTGTCATAGCCATGGCGTTAATTTAATTGTCGGCGAAAGCAGTACAAATTGCTGATGGTGTCAGATATTATTTAAAAACAATTGCAGCCGTCAGTCGTTTTGGTAACTGTAACCATAGTTTCATAACTGGAAATAATTAAGTAATTATATTATTACTGGAAACCTCAAACCATTAGTGCACTTAACATCATGAAATCCAGTATTGACACATCTCAGATAAAGACAGTCATGGAAATTCCCTGCAGAATCATCCAATAACTTCTCATCTATGACGCTTTTGTCAAAGAACGAATGATATGATCTCCTGGGGTGCTTTACGAGTTGACTTGAGACTACTCATTTTCGCAACAGCCCACGGTGATGTCCAGCGTCAACTCACCTTTCTTAAACTGCTTATACTCATCTAAGCTTGCAATGCCCTTTAGTAAGCTATCGGTTGCTTTGGAGATTTGCGTTTTCGTAGCATGCAAAATATACATGTTTTTAAATTTGGATAATCTTTCTTTTCATGTACTTCAACTGCAATTTCTAACTTTACAAAACTTGCAGCTACAACTCCTTAATATAAATCTTTAAAATCAACCCACGACGCTACATAAAAATTACCAATCGTGTTTAAGAGATGAAGAGGCTGTACCCACATGATTTCTTCGAAAGCGGTAAGCATTCCAACAAGCCAATAATAGTGCACATCTTTGAGGTACGTTCTTGTACCTTAGTTTCAGCATTTTGTACATCACTCCGTTGCGTCTGCTTGTTTCCAGGTCACTTCTGCTGAGGTTGGTTCGTTGGTTGATTATGATTGATACTGCGACGGGTATTATCTTCTTGATGAGAGCTTTTAAACATTGCGGGTTTAGCACCACCCTATATACTACGTCGTTACTAAGCTGCAACAGAAATAATAGACTTTTACCATAGCATTCTGCAACTATCAATTGGATAGTCGGTTCATATAAACGTAGCAAGGTAGCAGTTTTACAGTTATTACTAGTGTCTCGAAAACTTAGTAACTGACATTTGATATCTCGATCTCAACTTTCTTCATTCAGTAAAAATTAATGTATTTAATAACTCTAAAGATGCTAGCTAAGCTAGCTTTCCGTGTCGTAGCCATGGTGTTAATTTAATTGTCGGCGAAAGCAGTACAAATTGCTGATGGTGTCAGATATTATTTAAAAGCAGTTTCAGCCGTCAGTCGTTTTGGCAACTGTAACCATAGTTCCATAACTGGAAATAATTAAATAATTATATTATTACTGGAAACCTCAAACCATTAGTGCACTTAACATCATGAAATCCAGTATTAACACATCTCAAATAAAGAAAGTCATGGAAATTCCCTGGAGAACCATCCAATAACTTCTCATCTATGACGCTTTTGTCAAAAAACGAAGGATATGATCTCCTCGGATGCTTTACGAGTTGACTTGAGACTATTCATTTTCGCCACAGCCCACGGTGATGTCCAGCGTCAACTCACCTTTCTTAAACTGCTTATACTCATCTAAGCTTGCAATGCCCTTCAGTACGCTATCGGTTGCTTTGGAGATTTACGTTTTGGTAGCAGGAAAAATATACATGTTTTTAAATTTGGATAACGTTTCTTTCCATGTACTTCAACTGCAATTTCTAACTTTCCAAAACGTGCAGCTACAACTCCTTAGTATAAAACTTCAAAATCAACCCACGACGCTACATAAAAATTTCCAATCGTGTTTAAGAGATGAAGATGCTGTACCCACATGATTTCTTCGAAAGCGGTAAGCATTCCAACAAGCCAATAATTGTGCACATCTTTGAGGTACGTTCTTGTACCTTTAGTTTCAGCATTTTGTATATCACTCCGTTGCGTCTGCTTGTTTCGAGGTCACTTCTGCTGAGGTTGGTTCGTTGGTTGATTATGATGGATACTGCGACGGGTATTACCTTCTTGATGAGAGCTTTTAAACATTGCGGGTTTAGCACCACCCTATATACTACGTCGTTAGTAAGCTGCAACAGAAATAATAGACTTTTACAATAGCATTCTGCAACTATCAATCGGATAGTCGGTTCATATAAATGTAGCAAGGTAGCAGTTTTACAGTTATTACTAGTTTCTCGAAAACTTAGTAACTGACATTTGATATATCGATCTCATCTTTCTTTATTCGGTAAAAATTAATGTATTTAATAACTCTAAAGGTGCTAGCTAAGCTAGCTTTCCGTGTCGTAGCCATGGTGTTAATTTAATTGTCGGCGAAAGCAGTACAAATTGCTGATGGTGTCAGATATTATTTAAAAGCAATTGCAGCCGTCAGTCGTTTTGGCAACTGTAACCATAGTTCCATAACTGGAAATAATTAAATAATTATATTATTACTGGAAACATCAAACCATTAGTGCACTTAACATCATGAAATCCAGTATTGACACAGCTCAGATAAAGACAGTCATGGAAATTCCCTGCAGAATCATCCAATAACTTCTCATCTATGACGCTTTTGTCAAAGAACGAATGATATGATCTCCTGGGGTGCTTTACGAGTTGACTTGAGACTACTCATTTTCGCAACAGCCCACGGTGATGTCCAGCGTCAACTCACCTTTCTTAAACTGCTTATACTCATCTAAGCTTGCAATGCCCTTTAGTAAGCTATCGGTTGTTTTGGAGATTTACGTTTTCGTAGCAGGCAAAATATACATGTTTTTAAATTTGGATAATCTTTCTTTCCATGTACTTCAACTGCAATTTCTAACTTTACAAAACTTGCAGCTACAACTCCTTAGTATAAATCTTTAAAATCAACCCACGACGCTACATAAAAATTACCAATCGTGTTTAAGAGATGAAGAGGCTGTACCCACATGATTTCTTCGAAAGCGGTAAGCATTCCAACAAGCCAATAATAGTGCACATCTTTGAGGTACGTTCTTGTACCTTTAGTTTCAGCATTTTGTACATCACTCCGTTGCGTCTGCTTGTTTCAAGGTCACTTCTGCTGAGGTTGGTTCGTTGGTTGATTATGATTGATACTGCGACGGGTATTATCTTCTTGATGATAGCTTTTAAACATTGCGGGTTTAGCACCACCCTATATACTACGTCGTTAGTAAGCTGCAACAGAAATAATAGACTTTTACCATAGCATTCTGCAACTATCAATTGGATAGTCGGTTCATATAAATGTAGCAAGGTAGCAGTTTTACAGTTATTACTAGTGTCTCGAAAACTTAGTAACTGACATTTGATATCTCGATCTCAACTTTCTTTATTCAGTAAAAATTAATGTATTTAATAACTCTAAAGATACTAGCTAAGCTAGCTTGCCGTGTCGTAGCCATGGTGTTAATTTAATTGTCGGCGAAAGCAGTACAAATTGCTGATGGTGTCAGATATTATTTAAAAGCAATTGCAGCCGTCAGTCGTTTTGGCAACTGTAACCATAGTTCCATAACTGGAAATAATTAAATAATTATATTATTACTGGAAACATCAAACCATTAGTGCACTTAACATCATAAAATCCAGTATTGGCACATCTTAGATAAAGAAAGTCATGGAAATTCCCTGTAGAATCATCCAATAACTTCTCATCTATGACGCTTTTGTCAAAAAACGAAAGTTCTGATCTCCTGGGTTGCTTTACGAGTTGACTTGAGACTACTCATTTTCGCAACAGCCCACGGTGATGTCCAGCGTCAACTCACCTTTCTTAAACTGCTTATACTCATCTAAGCTTGCAATGCCCTTCAGTAAGCTATCTTTTGTTTTGGAGATCTACGTTTTGGTAGCAGGCGAAATATACATGTTTTTAAATTTGGATAACCTTTCTTTCCATGTACTTCAACTGCAATTTCTAACTTTACAAAACTTGCAGCTACAACTCCTTAGTATAAATCTTTAAAATCAACCCACGACGCTACATAAAAATTACCAATCGTATTTAAGAGATGAAGAGACTGTACCCACATGATTTCTTCGAAAGCGGTAAGCATTCCAACAAGCCAGTAATTGTTTAGTTTAAACAGGGCCACCACGGGAAGTATGCAATCTCAGATCACATAGTCTAGGACTACCCAATGGTCTGGAAAGTCCGGAAGCGAAAAGTGCAATACTTCCAGAGCTTTCCTGTGAGCTGACTTCCGCCAGGGGACATAAATGAATGTCAGCCCTGATGTCACTTTGTATATTCAATATAGCTGTAGAAGAACTATAAGAAATGCTAAATCCAAACTGGATAGTTGGTAGAATATTTTTACTGGAATATTGCGATAGCTGTTTAAAGGCAACATTTTTCAATACTTTCGACATTGTGGGATGTATACTTATTGTTCGAAGTTCAATTACACTACATGGATTGGACAGTTTTGGAATAGGTATTATAGTTGATATTTTCCACATATCAGGTACGACCGCGTGCAGAAGAGAACTGTTTATTATATGCGTTAGCGCGTCTTTACAGTAAAGTATAACCAGTTTCAATAGCTTTAGGTTAATTCAATCCCTTTCTTCAGTATTGGACTTCAGATTTTCAAATATACTTAATATTTCAGCTTCTGCTACTTGATTGTATTGAAATGTATTAGGCACTTCACATTGTTTTTCAAAAACATCACTTAATTATTATTGACACTCGGCGTACTAAAGGAATTAAAAAAAAATAGTCACTGATGGAGTTAGGCCCGGAGATATGTAATGAAATACATGGTTTATTAATTTTATGTATTTTTTTTAAATTTACGCTTATAACTGGATCGGCATTACTTGCCATACACAGTATTGTTGGTACAATTATAAATCATTATCAGCTACATATTAGTTAGTATTGAGGACGGTACATTAGAACCCCTCGATCACATTAATATTTAACTTAATACAGTTAATTATTCTCAATTTCTTTTTCAGATTTAAAAACATCGTAGTTATCATTTTAGTCTTACATGAATCCGCGTTGCTTCCAAGTAATAATGGTCTGTACTCGCGCACTCACTTTTTGATCACTTTACACATGTGTTCTTCGATAGTTGGTATTCCAAGTTGATTGTGAATTTGCTGATTTCTCACAAATCAAGGTGCATTTATGACGATCCTCAATACTTTATTTTGTAGAAATTGAAGTTTTTTGATGTGGAGTTTCAAGTAAGCTACCCATATCGGACATCTGTAGGTTATTATAGGACGGAGCAGACATTGGTAGATTAATAAGCCGCACTTAATTTGTAGTGATGTTTTCCTGTTCAGAATAGGATGAAGAAGAGTCATCTGTGCATAACATTAATTTATTTCCTTATTCACGTGATAGCCCCAACTTAACCGCTGATCAAGATGGACTCTTAGGTACTTAACAGCTTTGTCGGATGGATTCCACTCATTATTGTGGTTAATTATTTGTATTATTTGTATTCCAGGCGGACTGATTATTCTACGCTTCACTTTTTGAGTGGTTAATATTAAGTTGCCACTTATTAAAACCACTGTTGCACTTCATTCACTGAATTTTGCAGTTGCCCGATAGCTTCCAGAATATTTTCGTGCTGACTTATAAGTGCCGTATCATCTGCATACATTCCAATTGACGTACTTCGAGGTTCGGCTATATCATTTATGAATATATTAAATAATACTGGGCCAAGTATGGACCCTTGCGGAACACCAGCCCTTATTTGTTTAATAGGGGAAAGCTTGCAGTTGATTTTAACTTGGAAACATCTGTTTTGTCAAAACGATGATATTACGTTTACAATATAATCTGGCAACTTTAATTGATCAAGCTTATGTATGAGTCCACTTATCCAAACTTTACCGAATGTCTGGACAATATCAATAAAAGCTATAACTGTGTATTTCCTATTCACGTAACTTTGTTGTATCATTTGGGTCATTCTTAAGAGCTGATGGTTTGTAGAAAATCCTGGTTGAAAACCAAATTGAAATTTGGGCATAATTTTTTTGGTTTCTAAATATTCCTTTAAGCGAAAATATAACAACGAGATAGGGCGATTACTTGTCGGATCATGCTTGTTATTGCCGGGTTTGTGAAATAAAATAATGTGCGCTATTTTCCACTGCTTTATTGCTTTGGCTGGTATATTCTTCAAGACTTCGTTTGGTATGAGGTTATGGCAGAGGGATTTTTTATTTGGTAATCTTTTAATCAATTCTTGAAGTTTTTTGGGAAATGTTGAGTAACATCTGTATGTGTTGATTCCCGTTTTCAGACGTCTTCCTGAACTTCGTTGTAAAAGTCTTGATCGGTTAAGTTTGGAATAGTAGTGAAGACTTCTTCCAGATGGTTCAAGAAGGCTACACATTTCTCTTCGTCAGTGTTGTAAATTGAATTGTTAGCATTTAAAAATGATATGACGGCAGGTTGTTTGAGGATAGATTTCGTTGCTCTCCACATTGAAGCGTTACCAGGTTGCAACTGTATTGTTTCATGTAAGCATTATACGAATTAATCATCAATGTATCCAACTCTAACTTGACACGTCTAGTTAATCGATTATGAAGTGATCTCAATTGTGGGGTACGATTTCTTTGCCATGGCCTGCGGGCTTTATGCTTCTCTTTTATTATGTCAAATATGTAGAACGGCAACACGGATGTACTTGTGGGGTGATTTCGATATTTACTAGTAGTTGACTTATCAATGCCTTGTTTGATGTTATCTGTTATTGCAGCGATTGCTTGATCAATACCATTGGTGGATTCCAATAATTTAGTACATTTGATATTTTCGCCAAGTAGTACTTAGAACTTTTCCCAATCTATTTTCCCTTCGATTAACCTCTCTAATTTTTCAGTTATTTCTAGGACTGCATCAAAACGATTTTATACTGGTAGATGGTCTGAATCTAATTCAGTTGCAACAGTTTGCCATATTCTTCTGTTAAAGCTTTTCTGTAAAACAATATCGAGAATATCGGGTTGATGCTTATTGTTGTACGGATAATGAGTGCGTTCTTCAGGAGCGGAAACTATTGGGGCATTCTTAGTTGTAAAGTGATCCAGCTGAACTCCATCTGGATCGTTTGGTCTACAGCCCCAGATAATGTTTATACAATTTAGATCACCGACTACTAGGGTTGGCCCGTTATTGCTAAATTGTATACCTGCTTCTTGCAAACGCTTAAGTTTTTTGTAAGTGCAAGTAATGATTGTACTTATATCGTTATTATATACAACCCTGATAGTGACTGCTTCCAAGCTGTTTATATTGGGTTGAGGTACAACTGAAAAAGAAATTTGTTTGTTTGGAATAATGTCCACGCCTCCCGAAGCTACTGAAGCTGCTCTATCACTTCTCACAATGTTGTAACCTGGAATTCGTATAGTTTCAGTGTCAACTAAGTGGGTTTCTATTATAGAAGCTATGTTGATATTGTGTCGCTTAAGAAATTCGACGTACACTGATCGTTGATTTTTAAGTCCGTGAGCATTCCAATTGACTATTGTTGTATTATGTATAGTATGTTGGTTATTTGGATGTATATTGATACAACTATATATCTAATATCTACTATATTGTTAGCGGCTATGAGTGGGGAGGTCACAGCGTAAGTGAGACAGACAACCAACTTTTCGATGTATTTGGTGAGCTGTGCACAAGCGCGTCGTCCGTGCGTTGGGGAAGTGAACCTCACGGTCAAGTTTAAAATTCACTTCTAAAGCCGGAGTTCGAATTCTCAGGCATGCGCACGAGACGCGTAGTACTCAGAGTGTATGTCGGCGCCGTAATGTTTTCGGCCGTTCCCAGGTCCTACTAGCAATATAGTAAGTAATACATATATGGATGCAACGCAGGCAGTAATAACGTTAGGAGAGGTTGTAGCTTATCCAAATCTTAATATACACGGCTTTCATAGTTACGTCGGCACTATTGCTAACTTCGTTATTATTGGAGCTAAGGGGTCAGTTAAGTAGGCAAACTAGTAGTATTTTTTTCGCCAGTTACGATGATGAAGACGGAATCAAAATCGAACATCGCATTCGCGAGTTATATCAAAAAGTTAATTTTTTTCAAATGGGACACTCAGTATATGATATTCAAAATCGATAGGAAGTTGAATTCTGAACAAAAAGTGTCCTATGACCTTTTATCCTAATGTCAAAAATGACAAAGTTATTGATGATTTTTCAAATTCGTCAAGGTGGCTCTATTAGTGGCAATTTTGCCTTACCATAAAATAGAAATTAAAAAAAAATCCATGAAGTGAAACAATATCGGTTATTTCAAATTATTCTATAAACTTATAAAAAGAAAAGTCAAATTAGATGCTCAAAAACATCAGCCTCTTGCTTCAAGCATTCTTTAACCCGCTTGTAAACGCTTCTAGTGGCTCTGGCAATGACATAACTCGTGAACGCGATGTTCGATTTTGATTCCGTTTTCACCATCGTAATTGGCCAAAAAAATACTACTAGTTTGCCTACTCAACTGACTTTGTAGCTCCAATAATAACGAGGTTAGCAATAGTGCCGACTTAACTATGAAAACCGTGTATATAAAGCAAAGTCCTGACGCACTCACTGACTCAACAACGCCCAGCCCAAACCCTTCGACCAAGAAAACTACAATTTTGCACAGAGGTTTCCTTTATGATGTATACAAGGAATAAGGAAGGATATTTCGAAATATAACCTCTAAAGAAGTAAAATGGAGGTTCAAATTTTGTATGGAAAAATAACATTAAATACACATTTCGACTTGAAACTTCGTAGGAGTACCCCTAGAAACAAATAAGCAAACACGTATTTCGTGATTTTGCGAAAATCTCACCCCTTAGGGGGTGAAATGGGGTAAATAAGCCTAAAATACGATATGGGTGTCGTTATTGAGGTTTTTTGGGACGTTGACTGCGAAAATGGCATTTATTTTTAAGTCCAAGACGGTTTCCTGTGCGAGCGACGCCGCAGGCAAAAGCTAGTGTGTCTAATATATATATATATATATATAATCTATCCCTGTTTACCCGAAGGTGTAGGGTAAATATTTATAATTTTATATTTCACTTATTGTTCTATAAAACTGTGAATAAATTTTTTCCACTCCTTTCTATTTCTCGCCATATTCCTTGCCTGTGTTAAATTTATCCCTCTATCTTCCAGTATCTCTTTCACACTGTCGTCCCATGTATTACGAGGTCTTCCTTTAGGTCTTCTCTCGTGTCTTCTTGCCTCCCAAGTTTGTTTTACGGGTCTTTCATTTCCTAGCCTACTGAGGTGTCCAAACCATTGAAGTCTTCGGTCTTCTATTATTTTTAATATGGGTCGCACTTTTAATCGTTTTCTTATTTCCGTATTCCTTATTTTGTCCCTTCTAGTGACTCCAGCTACTTTGCGAAGATACTTCATCTCCATAGCCTGTATTTTGCTTTTCATGTTTTGCGTCAGGACCCACGTTTCGCTTCCAAAGATGAGTGTTGGTACAAAAACGGTTTTGTATACTGCTATTTTAGTCTTTTCTAATATCTCCCGTTTCGCTATAAATTTATTTCTGAGGCTGTGGAATACCCTAGAGGTATTATCCAATCTCGCATTAATTTCTGCATCGTGGTACCCTTTGTTATTTATATTTACCCCTAGATATTTGAACGTCTCTACTTGCTCTAGTGTCTTTCCATTTAATTTGATATTTGCTTGAGCGCTTCCTCTGCCAGTTACCATCATTTTTGTTTTTTCCTCGTTGATTTTCATATTGTTTAATTTCAATGCTGTGTTCCATATCTCCAGGTTTTTTTGTAGGTCTTTTTCGCTTTTGCCGAATATTACTAGGTCATCTGCAAAAGCGCATTCATTTATGTGTACTGGTTTCATGTGTCTATGTCCGATGTACATCTTTGTTGTTTTTCCTCTTGTGTGTTTAATAATGATTTTAAAATAGTTGTTAAGTCGGTCGTACTATTCTGATCCATATTATCAGTGTTTATTGTGGCTGAAGCATATGACTTCGATGGTATAACTCTATTCATAGATGGAGAATTCTGCGTTATTGGAGCAGTATTTCTACTGTAAGTTTGATTTGTTTGCTGTTGCTTTTTGCTAATTTTTGCATAGTAACTGCATCCTTTATAATTTTAAGGATGACCACCCTCGCAATTGACACATTTTGTGTTTCAATCCTGTTTTTCGAGCATTGATTATACATATGCTTTCCAAGACATCTGACACAACGAGGTTTTTGATAGCAGTAATTCTTGGTGGGCCCACACCGTTGGCACTTTTTACATTGCAGTATGTCTTTGGGCTTTCTGTGCGATTCAACCTTGATGATTGAATGGTACAATTTATTAAGGTTAAAATCCTCGTTAGCATTTGCGGTTTTACATAGATCAACTGCGCATATCGGCATTGGCAATCTACCTTTGTTATAGAGTCGAACTACTTTAATAACTAGTAGCTTGCGGCTTAACAGCTCAGTTTAAATTTCTTTTTCGGTACGTTTCTGATCATCACCGATATATTGTTAGATTTGGAATTTTTGAAAGTGTGACATGGCAAGTCTTTTTCAGTATAATACGCAGTTAGTTTGCGATAATCTGTAGTACTGCTGAAGTTAATACGAAGCGATGTGCTTTTAACCATTGCTATAAAATCTGCTTCAATTGCAGAGATATCATTGATAACCTCTTGGTGATTAGTAGCTTCGTACAGGTAAATGGGTGGAATTTTACATTTGTTTGGAATAGAGGTCGAGTCGGTGATATCTATGTCGGAGGTCTCAGGTACGGCATTTTGTTTATTCGAATCACTTGCATCGTCAGTGGTTAAAGGGTTCAATTTGTTGGAGGTTAATAAGTTTGACGGTTCGAATAGATACCTTTTACGGATACTTATCCACAACTAGAGGTGAGACTTCCTCTCTATTGCGCTTGTTACTGCTGCTCATTTTATTTAGCAGGGACCCCACAGGGCCCCTTGTTGTTGGTATATTTGTTGTACTTTCAATAGTTTTAAAAATATTTGTACGAAATATATACGAAATAAATTAACACTATCAGTTTTGTATCACTTACAGGTAAAATGTTAGGCGAATGCCTACCACAGCGAACCATTCGCACGTCTACTCACAACCGCAGGTGTAAGCGGACTTTATGTATTTTAAACTTGCTAAGACTGCTCCACAATGGTTTATTTTTATTTTTATTCAATTGTAACATCAGTCCAGAGCTGTTCCAGTTGAGATTACAGGAAGCACGATGTGTCAATCAATTTGCCCTTCTAATTACTACGACGATATCAACAAACTTCTCTCTCTTTAGAAGGCCTATCTCAACGAAATATAGAGTAATTAGGTAAACTGAAAACATCGTTAGGCATATCAGACAAAAGCCAAATCCCCTTTTCGCAAAGCAATACCTCTTGCTATTTCTGCACATTTTTTTAAACTGTGTCCTAATTTTAAGGCAAGAGAAGGTGTTTGATAATTTTGCGACTTTTGGTCGGTTATTGTGGATATACACAATTTCTTTACGGATTCAATAAGAGTATCGAAGTTTTTAGGTTGCAGCAGTTCGTTCAAATTTGAAATGCGTGGATTAACTAATTTTACTTGTAGGAGGAGTCTCCCTAGTTGCCTCATAGTCTGACGTATATAGTCATGCTGTTGGACACTGAATTTTTCAAAAAGTAATGAACCCAACTTAATAATTAGCTGATCTTTTTTGCATATAGAAGAAATGTTATCCATTTTGAACAAAGCGAGTATACATTTTTTAAATTCTACAGATGTATAAGTTCCAGACCACGAACTTAAAAGAGCATAGCTTTCACCTATAACATCCCGTCGCCGATTTTTGCAATTAGAAGAAAACTTCTTTTTATTCGGGCAGTTATACTTGACGTGACGCCATAAAGTGTGTAACAGAAAGAAACCGAGGCAATTCGGACAAGGCCCATAATCTTTTAGGTCCTGAAATGTGCTATGTTGTGATGGACGTCGACTTAAAATTAGTTCTCCTGTGCGTGTAGCTAAAACTCGGCTATTATGGTAATAATCGCCTGCTCTTAGTAAACATAGGAACTCCTCCTTTCTTTCATTAGAATTATTATCCATTGCCAATAACTTCGCAACCTCCATTTCTTTTTTGTGAACGAGTTCTAAATGCCTGGTAACTTGTAACATGTCGTTTGTCATACACGCGATTTCCTGTAACAGTTTTACTTGAAAACTTGATCCAGACTTCCCTCCTAGTAATTTCTGAGTCGCTATAATTTTCTTCCAAATTTGAAATTCTGGAATTTGATAAATGACTCTAAAATAGGAGATGGCATTGGTGTAGCTAAGTTATTCAATTGTTCAAACGCATTTGTTGAAGTCATTTGAGAAGGCATTTTGTGGTCAGTTTAGTAGGTTGTTCAATACCACTATTGTCAGAAAGTGACTTCAAAAGAGATGACATTCCTGTCGTTAGGTTAGTCGATTGCTCAAAAGAACGTTTGAGTGATTTTGTAAGTTCGTCATCGTCTTCTGAAGAACTGCAAGTTGATGGAACCACTGAGGGATTATATTCGCTGCCCGATGATTGAAAAGGTGAATCCTCCGAATCGCTATTGGTACAATCCATTTTTGATGTAGATGTACTAGGAATTATGACGTGGTGTGATATTATGTAAATTTTTGGCGTATCTGTAGTATTGCACTCATTGGTTGAGTGAATCACTGGTTGCAATTCTTGTTTACTCTGTTTAGTTATTAGGTCTTTATTACCGTAGCCTGAATTTACAATTTCTTCAAAAATTAATCTCTTCCCGTTTTCGCTTATATTTGGGACATCAGCGGTAGCCAAGCTCTCGGTTTCAGAGAAATGTTTTATATCACAAACATTAACTTTGTCATATTTTTTAAATTCGTTATTGCTGACATTTGCTATACCTGATTCTAAATGAAGTTCATGTATTTCTCGTTTTTGTAAATTATCATCAATCACGTTCGGTGCATCGCTATTATCTTCGCATTCCTCATTCTTAACGCGATTTAGTATCTGCGTTTCTTCTTCAAGAGTCAACAGAAATTGAAATCTGGTTCGTTTTATTATGTTTACCGTACATATAATACTATTAGTAAAAATTTTATCCTGAGAACCCAAAGTATATAATGTTCCCATGTTCCCTTCTACGCCTGATCTCTCCAACCATTTTATTGTATAAGTTTTCTGTGATGACTCAGGTATATATTGACTACATTCCGCTATCCAAAATGATTCTGAAAATGTATTATGATATGTGGAAATAAGATTGTATAAAATTATACTCAATACTTAAATTAATTATGAAGTAAATTTGAAGTATTAATGATTTTATACTAATTTAGCAATTTCCTACATTTTATAGTATTCAATATAATTATTGCACATAAAAATAATCTAAAGAGCGTTATTATTTGTCTGTTTATTAGTTTTAATACCTACAATTTGATAATTAATTAAATTGTTATATTGGCTTATAATTTGACGTTCAATATTGTTAGAATCTAAATACCCTTTAATTGAATGTGAAATACCGCGTATTGGTAGGTTCACTAAGATTATGTGAATCCGGTTTTACAAGTTTTGACAGTTTTGCTGATAATTACTATATTGACAACGCACGTATTGTTATTCTATATAACACATATAATTGTAGAAAGCGAAGCAATTATTTAAGTGCTTCGACTATTTGGAGGTGTATTTGACTATTCGCATCTATCTAATACGGTGGGTGGCCAAATTATTTAAATTATTTCCGTCACTACATGCCACAATACAAAAAGTATGACCAAACTTCCTGAAAAAACAGGTCAATGCTAGGGTTCTTAAATGGGTGGGGAATCCCCCGACCTGAACGCTATTGAGAACCTTAAGAGGAAAATCTTAAAAGAATTAAATTGATCAAAGGACTTGTGGAATCATGACAAATTGCTAAAATAAATTGCATTTAAGGGCAAATCAATTTGTTTGTTATGCTGTTAATTACTGCTTTACCATGTATTGTTACAGGTAGAATACATTTCCCCTACTGAATGAAATGGTACACATTTGAATTTTTAAAGCGTAATATTGTGCAATACTGAAAATACAAGAAATATTGTAAATCAATTACAATATGGTAAGTATTGTTGATAAATCGCATTGAAAATAAACTACTAATTACTACTCACCTTCTTCATTAAAAATAGCTACAAAGCTCCCATTTTCGTACATGGTGGCCACACAACACTAGAACACAATAACGTACGAACGCCAAATGAAGAAATTATAATTATAATGAAGGGGGCGCCACCATCCTGTGCCACACATCGACTGTTAAAATGTGGTCAATTACACATCTAATTTTTAATAGTTGTGGGGCCATTATCCAGGATTATAAATTTGGGGTGGGGAGGCCACGTTGAAACTATTAAAATTGGTCGGAAATTATGGGGCCATGTGTATGGCCACACAAGTCGTGGAGGCCACACAACACATGTTACAGTATGGTGTGTGACCACACAAGTATTGCGCCACCTACGCACACACACACACACACACACACACACACACACACACCTAGACAGACAGATAGACCAATAAACTCGGTTTAGAGGACTCTAAAACGGGGAGATCTGTTGAAAACTCAATTTCAAATTTTTGGGATGAATCCAATACTTTTTTTATCGTAAATGGAAATAAAACTTGTGTCCGACATTTACTTCATTTTGTCCTGCCAACGTAAACCATTTGGAATTAAGGAAATTTAATGACAAGCATAATTACGATAGCAGCGAGGAAGGATTTGCAGTTTTACTACACTAAAAGAAATTGCCCAATAATTCAAAAAGACTGCTAACATATATTAACACTTTAGGCTAATAAAAAGTTGATACAGCATGGTTTATAATAGAAAACGGGTAAAATTATCACTTTAAAAGATTTATAAAATCTTTATAACAGTTAAAGGCAGTTTTTTTACAAGTAAAAAATGATCGAAGCGAACTCAAGGTCAAAATTGTGCAGAGTATGCAGAATAATACATTAAGGGCCGGTTGCAGAAAGCAATGTTGAGTCTGGTGTTAGCTAACGCGACGTCAAAGTGAACAAAAACGAATCAAATCTCAAATGCTTATGGTAACTCATACATTAGTAAACAAAATTTTATGCGATTTTGTTCACTTTGACGCGACGTTAGCTAACACCAGACTTAACATTGCTTTCTGCAACCGGCCCTAAGTGTTGCACAAATATTTTTTCTAACGTAGGATCTACAACTTGACAACTCCAATTTTTTAAAGGATTTATTGGAAATTTTGGATTGAGAATTCAAGAATCGTAAAAATCGAGTACCTAACGGAAATATTTCCAAAAGCTGCACCAGAAGAAGAACAAATGTCAAATGACAGCTCCATATTTTCTGGTGTTATAATTAAAGCTGATATTATATGGCAAATGCATATTTTGTATAAGTGATATGCCGGCAAAACTTTTGGCATATGTATACTAATTATGTGAAAACAAATCGTTTAAGCCAAGTTTCATTTTGCATATTTTGCATATTTATACGTTTTTGAGCATATTTTATGAATTTTGCATATTTGGATATATTTAGCAATAATTTGTAATGTATGAAGAACTTTTTGATTTTTTTTTGTAAAATTTACTATTTTATTAAATTTATTAATAAACTTTTTATGTACAACTGAGATATACAGGGTGATTTTAAAATGGGCGAATAAAGTAAAGTTTTAGTGGAGTTCTGATATTTGGTTCCTATATGTTTTTTGGGTCGCAGTACGCGAGTATCCGGTTTGCCAACATTTCCTTTATGAATATTCATTTCATATACCTACCATTGTTGATTTACGAAAAATGGATAGTTTTCGAGTTACTTTGAAATAAACTGGCATAATTACTTTTTTTTGCTTTTAACGCCTAACTTCGCGGCGCTCTCGCGGCTGAACGATTGATCGGAGAAAAAAAAACCGCTCATACATAAAATGTAGGAAATTATATTCTCTTTTATTTCATATCAGTTCAATATTTACGAAATTGAATAGTTTTCGAGTAGTTTTAGAAAAACCAAAAAAAATCGGGGTTTTACACCGTTTTTGCTTAAAAAAAAACGTGTTTCCGG
Source organism: Agriotes lineatus (assembly GCA_940337035.1). Taxonomy (NCBI): domain Eukaryota; kingdom Metazoa; phylum Arthropoda; class Insecta; order Coleoptera; family Elateridae; genus Agriotes; species Agriotes lineatus. The sequence continues at coordinate 28,578 of CALNHX010002238.1, read as the reverse complement.
TCAAAATTCTTGTTGGCAAATCTGATATTCGTGTACAGCGACCCAAAAAACATACAGGAACCAAATATCAGAACTCCACCAAAACTTTTCTTTATTCGCCCTTTTTGAGCACCATTTGACTGGACTATTTCCCAAGTTCAAAAATTGCTCGTAACTTGAAAACGCGCAATTGTTGGACACATGTTTATATGGACTTTTTTACTTGCCTTGGTGTGTAGAACAATACCCCGAAGTTTGGCGAAATATTTTAAAATCACCCCTATACCTTACAGAGGAAAGGGGAAGCCCCTGTTAAAATCTTTGACTATATAAACATAGACTGCCAGCAACCCCCATTTTTTCCATAGAAGCAGTGTATAAGGAATCGGCCAACACAAAATCCATTTCAAGAGTGTTGGGTGGATAACAGTCTGGTGGGGTTAGGGAAAATCTCATTTTTATGTTGCTGAAAACGTGAAGTTGGTGTTGGCAGTTGAATGACGTCTTTGAATAAAAATTAGAGAAATAAATATTATTAAATATATTTTTAGATTATTTAGAATACTCCTACTTATTTTCAAAAAAATATAATGTGCATATATTATAACTTTGGGTGCATATACTGAACAAAATGTATGCATATATATTCGCATATTTTCGTACTTTTGAGTGCATATAATTATCAGCTTTAGTTATAATATACATGACATGACATTCTTGATGAATTTTATTTTTGCTCATACGATATATTGTAATAAATATTTATAACAATGAGTGAGGAAGTCGGACATTATTCAACAGGTTAAAATTTGTGTCACGAGTCAAAGACGATTACAGTAATTTATCTTAGTTATTAATGGTCATTCTCACGAGTTAAATATTATGCCTTTTCTACTCGCTTTAAATAATATATTTTTATTAATTTTTTACTGACGTTTAGATTTATCAAAAAGCATCCTGATTTATGTTTCACCTTCATGATTTACTGAAGAATAATGAAAAATCATCATATGATTGGCTGACAACACTTGAGTAATGGAAAATTATTCTATTGCTTTAATAATCGATAATTTTCTCAAATAAAAACGCATCAATATTGTATATATTATTTAATATGATTAGAAAAATATATATTTTAATTTGTTAGGAAAAATTTTACTTCTCCATATCAATTTACATCAACAAATAGAAATGACTTTATTTTCCACACTTTTTAAAACGAAACGAATATTTCCTGTTTTCGTGTACAGTAAAAATGAAGATACTAAACGTTTATTGACTTAAAATGCTGACTTTAGAAAGAACGATGTGTCTGCCATATGTGGAAACTTGGTTATTCTACACTTGCTAGACAAATAACTATTATTGGTTATGTTCAGTTCTTCCACTTAACAGAAATCAATTTGGAAAAGTCACAATTTTTGATATGGAATTGGGAAAAAATAACTTGAAAAGTTTAGGTTTAAAGTGCTTAAAAGTGATAAAATGGTGATGTGGCTATTCTAAAAAATAACGATTACAATCTCTAGGGTCTATTTATAAAAATTGAAAAATAATATTTTCGGATGTTGATTAAAATGTCCATTTTTTCATAATTTCTGAAGATTGTTTTTAATACTGTGTGTGAATTATTCGCAATTATGGCTCTGCTATTATTACATTTAGTGCTATTACTGATAATATGGTGCAGTACAGCGGAGGCAGCCAGTGAAGTCAACTCCAACACAAATGAAAAACCCAACGTGGGTGTATATAAAAATGAAGACTCGACCGATGCGCCCTTCACGATGCCAGCCGAGGGCAGTTGTAATGAAATGGGTATTAAACTCAACATATTTTCAGTTACTACAGAAAAGCAAGACAGAAAATACGAATTAGTGACTATCACTAACTTGCAGGCTGCAAAAACTCAAAAAATTAAAAACGACGTACCCCTGTGTGCCGTTGATGGTGATATTGGCAGTAGTTTTGAGAAGCGTTCGCATCAGGAAGATACAAATCAATTACTTTATATCGTTCAGTACAATAGTGAAGTACCTGTCGCCACGTTTCTAATAAAGAACCACCGAGATGAAGAACCGGAAACAAATGAAATATTTGGCCTACCAACAGTAATAATAATACCAATTGGATTTACTCTGTTTATGCTTGTTGTAACTGTAACTTTGGTATTTGGAATTGTTAATTTGGTATTCAGAGACATGAGTTATATTACCAATATTACTAATAATGATACTAATAATAATAATGACAACAACAACAACTACGAAGTTCTACCTGAAGGACCTCACTTCGACTAATCATGGGGTCTATAAATAATTAACTTGCGGTTTTAGGGCAAAGGTTTGTGTTTTATAAGTTAGAGAAGGATCTGTTCCGTTTTTGTAACACCATTGTAATATAATGCACTTTTTATGCTAAACTGTACCTTGTATTTATAATAAATTTTATTGAAGTTTTTCTTGTTTACAGGTACACTCTTTGTAATGTGTAAATAACTAACAGATAATGCTTATCGCTAATGTGAGGAGTTAATTTTTAATATAAATGTGAATTTATATTGATGCAATTAGGTGGTTGACTAAAATGAGTTTAAATAATTTTTAAGGCTGGCGCATTAAATAAGAAACAACCCACAATTGTTTCTTTCTTTTTATTGTATTGCGGAGTGCTGCTATCTACATTAGTATAGACAAACTCGAATTTTCCAATGTAAAAGTGTCTACCTCATCTATTCAACTTAATTAAGGGTTTATTTCTCTGCTGAGCAGATTTCGCGTGCGTGGAATGCAAGCAGATGACAGATGTTTGTGGCAGATGAGCAGGTGCAAATATAAAAAATTATAGGACTTGTAAAGTTGTCTAATTATCTGGTAACATTTTTAACTCCGATCAAATGCCAGGTATCCATCCTAGCCACTAAACCATTTCGGATGTTGCTTGCTGTTACTGAAAAGCTTATTATATAGATAGAAATTAAAGATAATTAATTTTAAAAAAATATTCTGCTATCGGGAATCGAACCCGAGACTGCTGGGTAAGAGGATATCCTAACCTTTAGACCATATGGATTTTGTCATTGCATTTGCCGAGGAAGGTTACCTATAAGCAAAAAGTCTTGACTTCAAATTATACCTGCAAAATCATGAGACCTAGATAGATTGGATCAAACTATTTCCCAAATAAGGTAACACGGAAAATAATACGATTCGTTTTAATGATACTTCAAAAAATATAAACTGTCAAGCAACTGTGAGAAAGTTACAATCTCTAGGGTCTATTTATAAAAATTGAAAAATAATATTTTCGGATGTTGATTAAAATGTCCATTTTTTCATAATTTCTAAAGATGATAATTACCATAGCGAAGTTATAATTCTCTGTTTGCTTGCGAATGCTGATAGAGAACGTTTTGAATGGTTTTTTGCAGACTTTTAGATCAAAAAATAACCACTGGATAGTGTAATTATGATCGATAAAAACATTTTCAAACAAGATGTAAGCAAGAATTCATTCCTTGATACTAATGTGATCATTTGTAATGGGTGTCATGAATAATGACCAAATGTAAGGTTTTAGTAACTGTCAGTTGAGAATTAAGAAATGACATGCCCTTTCCAAATCCATGGTAAGAACATATTATAAGACTTTTAGGACACTCGTTTTCCATGTAGGTAACGAAAATATTTTCATGGCAGTGACAGTGATATACGTCTGTTTCGGGGTATAGTGGGCGAAGATTCCATTTACATGAATGATAATTTTATGACTCATCACACCTTGACAGTCGAAGAATATCTTCAAGAAGAGCTGGTGGCCAGCAAATTCGCTCCATATGAATCTCATTAAACATGTTTAAAACTCGAATTGTAAACCGAATCAACGCAATTTTAGCTTTGAAAGATACGTACTGCTCAAGAAGAATGAGATAATTCTGGAAAGACACGTCGATAATTTTACTGAAAGTATGGAAAACCGCATAAGGGCATGTTTTGGTGCTCGAGAAAGACACACAGATTACTAATAAATCAACATTTGTGTTTTATGATTTTGTTGAATTTTGTAATTAATTTCTTGAATAAAAGGTTCAAAAACCGTAACGTATTTAAAATAAATACATTAATTTTAATCAATCTTTAAAAATTTATTGACATTAACACTGAGAATTCTGATTCCATTTGATAATGTTGTTGAACGTTTCCTTAGGTGGAAATATAACGATACGCAATAATTTTGATCATGTGTGTAGCAAGGATTTAGTAATTTATTGCACCTATAAGTGTTTTAGAAAGTGTTTTATCCACGAACGAATGTTTAAATGCGAGTGGATAAAGCGCAACTAAAAATAAATACAATATAACGTTTTATCCAACAACTCAATAAATATCCAAAAAACGTAAATTTTGTATTGACAGCCGTGAAAAGTCATAGTGACAATTTGCAAAGTACCAAAAGATTCGCGTTATACGTTTGGCGGTACTGAAGTTTGTTGTCAGTATGTAAAATTCGAGGTTAGTAGGTTAGGTATTGATTGTTATTTGACACATACTGACAGCTTGACAGTACTATCAACAATCCAGTAGTGAGTGACATGGTTTTTATCTCACTAGTGGATAAAGGGCCACTTTAAAGGCCTAAAATCGATCTATAATAGTAGTAGGGCAGCTTAAGGTCGAATTTCTCTTTAATGTGGACACATCGGACAAAAGCACCAAATTTTTTCCAGGTACTACTTACGTATTTAGCTTTTAATTTTTGATAGGAACCAACTCCTCCGTCCGCCATCTTGGATTTTATAGTAGCCATTTTAAAATATAAGTATATTATCAATGTCTCAGCTTCTAAATCACTTAGGATCACAAGGTAAAATTTTGTCGTATCATGAACAAAAAGGGTAGTATACCTGAAAAGAAAATAGCAGGACTTAATCCCACAATCTTAAAATGAAATTCATAAATTTTTATAGTCAATCTCACCTCTTGTAACATCAATCCTGGTACACACTGTATATTAGTGAAGAAATATTTATTCCGATACATTTAAAAATCGTGTAGTTGTATTCCTTGACCCCAAATATGTATATTTAGACACCAAATTTGTGATCCTAAGTGATTTAGAAGCCAAGATATTGATAAAATACTTATATTTCAAAATGGCAGTTATAAAATCCAAGATGGCCGACGGAGGAGTTGGTTCCTATCAAAAATTTAAAGCTAAGTACCTAAGTAGCACCTGGAAAAAAATTGATGCGTTTGTCCTGTGTGTCCACATTTTCATGATAAGCTGCCCTACTATAGCTTTATAACTAGGTGTTGGATAATTTTTTTTCTTTAATTGGAATGTAGCAGGCTGACAGGGGCAGTATACTGACATTTCCCATTTAGTGACAAAACTAGTAACTTTTTGTTAAAAGTTGGCAAAGCCACATTGCCAGATTTTAGCAGGTCATTTCAAAAGTGACTTTATGGACCCATTGTCACGGAATGGAGCCATTTAGACCGCCTTGGTTATATACAGTGTGTCGACGGATTGAGTTCGGATAAGGTGTAAATGACAAAACATTTTCGAGTTAGATGCTAATATTCTACAAATCGCTCCTGCTTGTTCTCAAACCAAGATTTTGAGAAAATCAATCAAATTAATTAATATACAGAGTGTTTTTATAATCGATTTTTAAAACATATTAAGAGTAACTACCTTTATTAAAAGAGATAACAAAAAAAAGGTATTAAGAAAAGTTGATTAGAATTAAGAGTAATGGCAAACTCTCAATTTTCAAACAAATCGGCTATCTTTGATTTGTAATTTTTTTTTGTTTTTTTATATCAACATACATTTTATTGTGTAAAAAATAATGTGTTCACGAAAAACAGTATTTCTCAATTTTCTAAAAACTAGGTTTAATGGATTTATGTGGTTTCTAAAATAACTGATTCATTTGAAATAATTGCCTTGTTCAAATTTAACTGTCTCGTTTTCAGAAGCTTCTTCCACGTTTGCAATTTCTTCCTTATGATTCTGCTTTGGAATCAAACTATGCTCAATCAGTCATTTGCTTTGGGGATGATGACTTTACCACCTCACCAAGCAGTTCCTCATCGCTATCGCAAGTTAAATCTATCTCATCAGGAGAGCACTCAATGATTGTAACATCATCGTCGAAGCTTTCATTCTCAGAATTAGTCACTTGGTGGAACCACAACCCACTACCCGGAGTGTTCTTCCTACTGATTTCATTGAACAGTTCTGTATTCACCAGTACACCATTGACCAAGCTGAGGGTGTCTAGATCGTGGTTTTCTTGGGGAAAGTATGGCCCCACGAAGATCTTGTCCCAGTAATTGTGTACGCAATAAATTCCAAAGGCAGAGTGAGGGTAATTCTTCTGCAACTCCTCGGACTTCAGCACAATTGTTATTTTTTCAGTCTGCGCCAACTTTACAGCCTTCAAGACGTCATCGTACTTGATGGTGTAACTGCTTCGCAACAGAGAAAGGTAGGCAAACCTTAAATTCATGTAGATGACTCTCCATTTAAACGCCACTGAAGCACTGGGAATGGAGGCCCACAATACCTGTTGGATATTACACCCATCATTATTAGCGCTTATAAGCTTCGTGGGCTTTAAGTACCGTCTGCTGTAGTATATGATTTTCTTGTTATTTTGCAGGTTTTCATGCACCTCTGCTACCGTACTGGCGTCTAACACTCCTGTGTCACTGGCAGCCTCTGGAAGTCTTTCGTTGTTGTCATTCTCTTCCAAATCAATTACAGGAAGCTGTTCGTCTTCAGAATCCTGTATGCTGTAATAATCATTTTCTTCAATACAGACAATTTTATCTACATAATTTTCTTCTGTATCTTCTGAACTGATATATTTCTTTTGGTTGTATTCAATGACTTCTTCTGCGTCAATACTTATATTACTTTCTTCAACCTCAGTTTCTGTATTAGTATTGTGATTGTTCTTAAAGATACTTTCAAAACTGTTACATTTATCGTTATCCACATCTGTACTACCTCCATTCCAATCCTCGGGTTTAGTAGCTTCTTCTTTAATAAGTATATTTTGTTCACCTTTTGGCTTGCTTTCTACTATCTCTATGTCGGTAGGCTTACTATTAATCGATGCAGGTAGATCTGTTTTGTTTTGGACATCGTGCTCTGACAGTAAGTTTTTTGACTGAGAATCAGCATTAGCAGGCACAAAATTCTTGTATTTTTCAAGCTTCTCCAGCACATCTTGGTACGACCATCCTGTCTGCTCGAATAGCTTCTTAATAGGGTCGTCTGAGTCGTCCATTTTCAAAATATCTGTAAATTTGAAATTGTTTTACTCTTAGTAATTTTGTGTTATTAATACAGTATAAATCAGTTACAACACACTTACCGAAACACATTTGAAATTAATAAGTTACAACTAACTTTATGTTATAAAAAATTTAAAAGTTAAAAATAACCTGTTATATTTGCTTAAAGAATTTTGACAAACTTTTGACATCTATACAGTCAATACAAATATAATAAACTTCATTTTCAAATACGTTAGAAAGACCACACCAAACAGATTTGTTAACGTAAGCAAAGAAACTTTACTAGAATGTGAATAGTCAATCTACTTTCACTAGTGAATGTGTATTATGGAATTTAGAAAATAGCTATAGTGACATAAATTACTGGGTACCGCTTGTGTGAGTTCTCAATTTAGCTCATGTGAGCAAAAACTTATTCAAGTGATGAAGTTGTGATGACAATTGGCAGCAGACAACAATTTCATATGCACTTGCTTCACAAAATTAGACAATTATACGCAAAAGGGTACCCTTTTGTTTTAACAAATAGGCTTTATTATGTAAATTTTAATGGTAATCTAATAGAGATTGTGCTAAAATAACCAAAATGGTTAAGCTGCTTTTCCTGATCAGCTATAGAAAAGGTATTCACTCTAATGAGTGAATGTGGAAGTCTGATAAATAAAAGATGCTTTGTCTATTTGAAGTAAATAGTGCATTGATTGTACACTCTTCCTAGTTGGAGTAACTAAATTTTGCATTAATTATCAGTGTAACATTATAATATAAAGGGTGTTCCACAAATATACCGACATATGGGTGGTAGGGGACATCAAAACAAACCTTTTTTGCTTTCTAAACATATGTCCAAGAACGCTTCGTTTTCGAGATACAGGGTGTTAAAATTTGTAGAAAAAAAACGCTTCAGCCAATTTTAATGAAATTTTCAGTTTGTTAGCAACTTTATGCGTCATCTTTTGAAACTGTTACAGTTGATACAGTAATTCCAGGGGCGTGCTCACGGGGCAACACGTTCGTGTTTCTGCATACAAAAATAACACCCAGTATCTTGCTTCGTTTTTGAGGAAAAAAAATTTAACCATTCTTTTTACAAATTTTAACACTCTGTATCTCGAAAATGAAGCGTTTTTGGACATATGTTTACAAAGCAAAAAATGTTTGCTTTGATGTCCCCTAACACCCCTAAAAGTTTGTCCGTATATTAATGGAACACCCTGTATAAAAAACATTTACAGCCGTATGCATAGTCGTTCGCCAGTGGTTCGCCGTAGTTTCTTTATGAATAGTACGTTGGCGGCACTGTACGTCTATGTCAAATTCGAGGTTAGCAGATTAGATTTTGTGTCAATTTCTGTCAAAACTGACAGAAAACCTAACATGATAACCTCGAATTTGACATGGACGTACAGTGCCGCCAACATACTATTCATAAAGAAACTCCGGCGAGTCGCCGGCGAACGACTATGCATACGGGTGTTAGTGCGCTTATACAGAACTTGGATTAGATTTATGTAAATCAAGTATTTGACAGCAGAAGTTAGAAAAAAACTCCGCGTGGTCTCATGATGGACGTATTCTTATTAAACACAACGATGCTATCAAAACGGTTAACTGTGCTAATGATATCGACAATTTATAGTCTCATAGTCGCTATTTTATGTATATAGCTTATTGTTACTACCTGAGAAACTGTTTATTGTGTTTATTTTGATAAGTACACATAATCTTGGTATTAATTTGCAACACAAGCCCCAAGTTGCTTTGTTTAGATGTACATTTAATTTTAAGAATAATTGCAGATGTTTTTCTTTTTATGTGGTCTAATTGTTGAAATTGGTGCTAATTTATCTATTTTTTTTCTTTGGGGAGACGAGTACCACACATGATACTTCTTGCTGTAATTTAATAAACGTTTTTCTTATTGCTTCCAAGTAGCGACATAGTTTTGATCAAGCTTAAATTTTCTACACAAAATTGTCTTATTGTTTCCAAGTAGCGACATATTTTTGATCAAGGTTAAATTTTCTACACAACATTTTTTTAAAATTCTGACAGCTGTCACAGCTTTTATAATTTAATAATTTATTTTTTATGAAGGCGAAGTTTTGTTTTATCCTAGGGCTAGGAGTTTTTATATAAATATATACAATTATTCATTCAATTGGCCTTCAGCAAGCTATCGGTTGCGTTGGAGATTTCCGTTTTCGTAGCAGGCGAAAGCACAGGCTGAAAAATACATACTTAAATTGGAACAGAATGTATCTACTTTTAAATTTAGATAACCTCTGTTTCCATGTATTTGAACTGAATTTTGTAACTCTCCAAACCATGGAGCTACAACTCCTTAGTATAAATCTTCCAACCAACTCACGAAGCTACATAAAAATTACCAATCGTGTTCAGGAGATGAAGAGGCAGTGCCCCCATGGTTTCTTCGAAAGCATCAAGGATTCCCACAAGCCAATTGTCCACATATTTTAATTAAGGAATAATGCGCTTATCAAAGGTGATGAACAAACCAATCCACCCAATCCCTGGCCTGAGGCATTTAACTCTGTAAAATAGAAAAATCGAGTCTTAATAAACGTTTTTCTTATTATTTCCAAGTAGCGACATATTTTTGATCAAGGTTAAATTCTCTACACAACATTTTTTTAAAATTCTGACAGCTGTCACAGCTTTTATAATTTAATAATTTCTTTTTTATGAAGGCGAAGTTTTGTTTTATCCTAGGGCTAGGAGTTTTTATATAAATATATACAATTATTCATTCAATTGGCCTTCAGCAAGCTATCGGTTGCGTTGGAGATTTCCGTTTTCGTAGCAGGCGAAAGCACAGGCTGAAAAATACATACTTAAATTGGAACAGAATGTATCTACTTTTAAATTTAGATAACCTCTGTTTCCATGTATTTGAACTGAATTTTGTAACTCTCGAAACCATGGAGCTACAACTCCTTAGTATAAATCTTCCAACCAACTCACGAAGCTACATAAAAATTACCAATCGTGTTCAGGAGATGAAGAGGCAGTGCCCCCATGGTTTCTTCGAAAGCATCAAGGATTCCCACAAGCCAATTGTCCACATATTTTAATTAAGGAATAATGCGCTTATCAAAGGTGATGAACAAAGCAATCCACCCAATTCCTTGTCTGAGGCATTTAACTCTGTAAAATAGAAAAATCGAGTCTTAATAAACGTTTTTCTTATTATTTCCATGTAGCGACATATTTTTGATCAAGTTTAAATTTTCTACACATTTCTTTTTGTATTCTGACAGCTGTCACAGCTTTTATAATTTAATAATTTCTTTTTTATGAAGGCGAAGTTTTGTTTTATCCTAGGGCTAGGAGTTTTTATATAAATATATACAATTATTCATTCAATTGGCCTTCAGCAAGCTATCGGTTGCGTTGGAGATTTCCGTTTTCGTAGCAGGCGAAAGCAAAGGCTGAAAAATACATACTTAAATTGGAACAGAATGTATCTACTTTTAAATTTAGATAACCTCTGTTTCCATGTATTTGAACTGAATTTTGTAACTCTCGAAACCATGGAGCTACAACTCCTTAGTATAAATCTTCCAACCAACTCACGAAGCTACATAAAAATTACCAATCGTGTTCAGGAGATGAAGAGGCAGTGCCCCCATGGTTTCTTCGAAAGCATCAAGGATTCCCACAAGCCAATTGTCCACATATTTTAATTAAGGAATAATGCGCTTATCAAAGGTGATGAACAAAGCAATCCACCCAATTCCTTGTCTGAGGCATTTAACTCTGTAAAATAGAAAAATCGAGTCTTAATAAACGTTTTTCTTAATATTTCCAAGTAGCGACATGTTTTTGATCAAGCTTAAATTTTCTACACAACAGTTTTTTTGAATTCTGACAGCTGTCACAGCTTTTATAATTTAATAATTTCTTTTTTATGAAGCCGAAGTTTTGTTTTATCCTGGGGCTAGTAGTTTTTATATATATATATACAATTATTCATTCAATTGGCCTTCAGAAAGCTATCGGTTGCGTTGGAGATTTCCGTTTTCGTAGCAGGAACAGAATGTATCTACTTTTAAATTTAGATAACCTCTGTTTCCATGTATTTGAACTGAAATTTGTAACTCTCCAAACCATGGAGCTACAACTCCTTAGTATAAATCTTCCAACAAACTCACGAAGCTACATAAAAATTACCAATCGTGTTCAGGAGATGAAGAGGCAGTGCCCCCATTGTTTCTTCGAAAGCATCAAGGATTCCCACAAGCCAATTGTCCACATATTTTAATTAAGGAATAATGCGCTTATCAAAGGTGATGAACAAACCAATCCACCCAATCCCTGGCCTGAGGCATTTAACTCTGTAAAATAGAAAAATCGAGTCTTAATAAACGTTTTTCTTATTATTTCCATGTAGCGACATATTTTTGATCAAGTTTAAATTTTCTACACATTTCTTTTTGTATTCTGACAGCTGTCACAGCTTTTATAATTTAATAATTTCTTTTTTATGAAGGCGAAGTTTTGTTTTATCCTAGGGCTAGGAGTTTTTATATAAATATATACAATTATTCATTCAATTGGCCTTCAGCAAGCTATCGGTTGCGTTGGAGATTTCCGTTTTCGTAGCAGGCGAAAGCACAGGCTGAAAAATACATACTTAAATTGGAACAGAATGTATCTACTTTTAAATTTAGATAACCTCTGTTTCCATGTATTTGAACTGAATTTTGTAACTCTCAAAACCATGGAGCTACAACTCCTTAGTATAAATCTTCCAACCAACTCACGAAGCTACATAAAAATTACCAATCGTGTTCAGGAGATGAAGAGGCAGTGCCCCCATGGTTTCTTCGAAAGCATCAAGGATTCCCACAAGCCAATTGTCCACATATTTTAATTAAGGAATAATGCGCTTATCAAAGGTGATGAACAAACCAATCCACCCAATCCCTTGTCTGAGGCATTTAACTCTGTAAAATAGAAAAATCGAGTCTTAATAAACGATTTTCTTAATATTTCCAAGTAGCGACATGTTTTTGATCAAGCTTAAATTTTCTACACAACATTTTTTTTGAATTCTGACAGCTGTCACAGCTTTTATAATTTAATAATTTCTTTTTTATGAAGCCGAAGTTTTGTTTTATCCTGGGGCTAGTAGTTTATATATATATATATACAATTATTCATTCAATTGGCCTTCAGAAAGCTATCGGTTGCGTTGGAGATTTCCGTTTTCGTAGCAGGAACAGAATGTATCTACTTTTAAATTTAGATAACCTCTGTTTCCATGTATTTGAACTGAAATTTGAAACTCTCCAAACCATGGAGCTACAACTCCTTAGTATAAATCTTCCAACCAACTCACGAAGCTACATAAAAATTACCAATCGCGTTCAAGAGATGAAGAGGCCGCGCCCCCATGGTTTCTTTGCAAGCGTCAAGGATTCCCACAAGCCAATTGTCCACATCTTTTAGTTACGAAGTAATGCATTTATCAAAGGGGATAAATAAACCAATCCACCCAATCGCTTGTCTGAGGCATTTAACTCTGTAAAATAGAAAAATTGAGTCTTAATAAACGTTTTTCTTATTGCTTCCAAGTAGCGACATAATTTTGATCAAGCTTAAATTTTCTACACAAAATTTTTTTTGAATTCTGACAGCTGTCACAGCACTTATAATTTAATAATTTCTTTTTTATGAAGGCGAAGTTTTGTTTTATCCTAGGGCTAGCAGTTTTTATATAAATATATACAATTATTCATTCAATTGGCCTTCAGCAAGCTATCGGTTGCTTTGGAGATTTCCGTTTTCGTAGCAGGCGAATGCAAAGGGCTGAAAAATACATAATTAAATTGGAACAGATTTTATCTACTTTTAAATTTAGATAACCTCTGTTTCCATGTATTTGAACTGAAATTTGTAACTCTCCATACCATGGAGTTACAACTTCTTAGTATAAATCTTTAAACCAACTCACGAAGGTACATAAAAATTACCAATCGTTTTCAGGGGATAAAGAGGCAGCGCCCCCATGGTTTCTTCGAAAGCATCAAGGATTCCCACAAGCGAATTGTCCACATATTTTAATTAAGGAATAATGCGCTTATCAAGGGCAATGAACAAGCCAATCCACCCAATTCCTTGTCTGCGGCATTTAACTCTGTAAAATAGAAAAATCGAGTCTTAATAAACGTTTTTCTTATTATTTCCAAGTAGCGACATATTTTTGATCAAGTTTAAATTTTCTACACATTTCTTTTTGTATTCTGACAGCTGTCACAGCTTTTATAATTTAATAATTTCTTTTTTATGAAGGCGAAGTTTTGTTTTATCCTAGGGCTAGGAGTTTTTATATAAATATATACAATTATTCATTCAATTGGCCTTCAGCAAGCTATCGGTTGCTTTGGAGATTTCCGTTTTCGTAGCAGGCGAATGCAAAGGGCTGTAAAATACATACTTAAATTAGAACAGATTTTATCTACTTTTAAATTTAGATAACCTCTGTTTCCATGTATTTGAACTGAAATTTGTAACTCTCCATACCATGGAGTTACAACTCCTTAGTATAAATCTTTAAACCAACTCACGAAGGTACATAAAAATTACCAATCGTTTTCAGGGGATGAAGAGGCAGCGCCCCCATGGTTTCTTCGAAAGCATCAAGGATTCCCACAAGCGAATTGCCCACATATTTTAATTAAGGAATAATGCGCTTATCAAAGGCAATGAACAAGCCAATCCACCCAATTCCTTGTCTGCGGCATTTAACTCTGTAAAATAGAAAAATCGAGTCTTAATAAACGTTTTTCTTATTATTTCCAAGTAGCGACATATTTTTGATCAAGTTTAAATTTTCTACACATTTCTTTTTGTATTCTGACAGCTGTCACAGCTTTTATAATTTAATAATTTCTTTCTTATGAAGGCGAAGTTTTGTTTTATCCTAGGGCTAGGAGTTTTTATATAAATATATACAATTATTCATTCAATTGGCCTTCAGCAAGCTATCGGTTGCGTTGGAGATTTCCGTTTTCGTAGCAGGAACAGAATGTATCTACTTTTAAATTTAGATAACCTCTGTTTCCATGTATTTGAACTGAAATTTGTAACTCTCCAAACCATGGAGCTACAACTCCTTAGTATAAATCTTCCAACCAACTCACGAAGCTACATAAAAATTACCAATCGCGTTCAAGAGATGAAGAGGCCGCGCCCCCATGGTTTCTTCGGAAGCGTCAAGGATTCCCACAAGCCAATTGTCCACATCTTTTAGTTACGATGTAAAGCATTTATCAAAGGGGATGAATAAACCAATCCACCCAATCGCTTTTCTGAGGCATTTAACTCTGTAAAATAGAAAAATTGAGTCTTAATAAACGTTTTTCTTATTGCTTCCAAGTAGCGACATAGTTTTGATCAAGCTTAAATTTTCTACACAAATTTTTTTTTGAATTCTGACAGCTGTCACAGCTTTTATAATTTAATAATTTCTTTTTTATGAAGGCGAGTGTTTGTTTTATCCTAGGGCTAGGAGTTTTTATATAAATATATACAATTATTCATTCAATTGGCTTTCAGCAAGCTATCGGTTGCTTTGGAGATTTCCGTTTTCGTAGCAGGCGAATGCAAAGGGCTGAAAAATACATACTTAAATTCGAACAGATTTTATCTACTTTTAAATTTAGATAACCTCTGTTTCCATGTATTTGAACTGAAATTTGTAACTCTCCATACCATGGAGCTACAACTCCTTAGTATAAATCTTTAAACCAACTCACGAAGGTACATAAAAATTACCAATCGTGTTCAGGGGATGAAGAGGCAGCGCCCCCATGGTTTCTTCGAAAGCATCAAGGATTCCCACAAGCCAATTGTCCACATATTTTAATTAAGGAATAATGCGCTTATCAAAGGCAATGAACAAGCCAATCCACCCAATCCCTTGTCTGAGGCATTTAACTCTGTAAAATAGAAAAATCGAGTCTTAATAAACGTTTTTCTTATTATTTCCAAGTAGCGACATATTTGTGATCAAGTTTAAATTTTCTACACATTTCTTTTTGTATTCTGACAGCTGTCACAGCTTTTATAATTTAATAATTTCTTTTTTATGAAGGCGAAGTTTTGTTTTATCCTAGGGCTAGGAGTTTTTATATAAATATATACAATTATTCATTCAATTGGCATTCAGCAAGCTATCGGTTGCATTGGAGATTTCCGTTTTCGTAGCAGGCGAATGCAAAGGGCTGAAAAATACATACTTAAATTGGAACATAATGTATCTACTTTTAAATTTAGATAACCTCTGTTTCCATGTATTTGAACTTAAATTTGTAACTCTCCAAACCATGGAGCTACAACTCTTTAGTATAAATCTTTAAACCAACTCACGAAGCTACATAAAAATTACCAATCGTGTTCAGGGGATGAACAGGCAGTGCCCCCATGGTTTCTTCGAAAGCATCAAGGATTCCCACAATCCAATTGTCCACATCTTTTAGTTACGATGTAATGCATTTATCAAATGGGATGAATAAACCAATCCACCCAATCGCTTTTCTGAGGCATTTAACTCTGTAAAATAGAAAAATTGAGTCTTAATAAACGTTTTTCTTATTGCTTCCAAGTAGCGACATATTTTTGATCAAGTTTAAATTTTCTACACATTTATTTTTGTATTCTGACAGCTGTCACAGCTTTTATAATTTAATAATTTCTTTTTTATGAAGGCGAAGTTTTGTTTTATCCTAGGGCTAGGAGTTTATATATAAATATATACAATTATTCATTCAATTGGCCTTCAGCAAGCTATCGGTTGCGTTGGAGATTTTCGTTTTCGTAGCAGGCGAATGCAAAGGGCTGAAAAATACATACTTAAATTGGAACATAATGTATCTACTTTTAAATTTAGATAACCTCTGTTTCCATGTATTTGAACTTAAATTTGTAGCTCTCCAAACCATGGAGCTACAACTCCTTAGTATAAATCTTTAAACCAACTCACGAAGCTACATAAAAATTACCAATCGTGTTCAGAGGATGAAGAGGCAGTGCCCCCATGGTTTCTTCGAAAGCATCAAGGATTCCCACAAGCCAATTGTCCACATATTTTAATTAAGGAATAATGCGCTTATCAAAGGTGATGAACAAAGCAATCCACCCAATCCCTTGTCTGAGGCATTTAACTCTGTAAAATAGAAAAATCGAGTCTTAATAAACGTTTTTCTTAATATTTCCAAGTAGCGACATGTTTTTGATCAAGCTTAAATTTCCTACACAACATTTTTTTTGAATTCTGACAGCTGTCACAGCTTTTATAATTTAATAATTTCTTTTTTATGAAGCCGAAGTTTTGTTTTATCCTGGGGCTAGGAGTTTTTATATAAATATATAAAATTATTTATTCAATTGGCCTTCAGAAAGCTATCGCTTGCGTTGGAGATTTCCTTTTTCGTAGCAGGAACAGAATGTATCTACTTTTAAATTTAGATAACCTCTGTTTCCATGTATTTGAACTTAAATTTGTAACTCTCCAAACCATGGAGCTACAACTCCTTAGTATAAATCTTTAAACCAACTCACGAAGCTACATAAAAATTACCAATCGTGTTCAGGGGATGAAGAGGCAGCGCCCCCATGGTTTCTTCGAAAGCATCAAGGATTCCCACAAGCCAATTGTCCACATATTTTAATTAAGGAATAATGCGCTTATCAAAGGTGATGAACAAAGCAATCCACCCAATCCCTTGTCTGAGGCATTTAACTCTGTAAAATAGAAAAATCGAGTCTTAATAAACGTTTTTCTTAATATTTCCAAGTAGCGACATGTTTTTGATCAAGCTTAAATTTTCTACACAACATTTTTTTTGAATTCTGACGGCTGTCACAGCTTTTATAATTTAATAATTTCTTTTTTATGAAGCCGAAGTTTTGTTTTATCCTGGGGCTAGGAGTTTTTATATAAATATATACAATTATTCATTCAATTGGCCTTCAGAAAGCTATCGGTTGCGTTGGAGATTTCCGTTTTCGTAGCAGGAACAGAATGTATCTACTTTTAAATTTAGATAACCTCTGTTTCCATGTATTTGAACTGAAATTTGTAACTCTCCAAACCATGGAGCTACAACTCCTTAGTATAAATCTTTCAACCAACTCACGAAGCTACATAAAAATTACCAATCGCGTTCAAGAGATGAAGAGGCCGCGCCCCCATGGTTTCTTGGAAAGCGTCAAGGATTCCCACAAGCCAATTGTCCACATCTTTTAGTTACGATGTAAAGCATTTATCAAAGGGGATGAATAAACCAATCCACCCAATCGCTTTTCTGAGGCATTTAACTCTGTAAAATAGAAAAATTGAGTCTTAATAAACGTTTTTCTTATTGCTTCCAAGTAGCGACATAGTTTTGATCAAGCTTAAATTTTCTACACAAATTTTTTTTTGAATTCTGACAGCTGTCACAGCTTTTATAATTTAATAATTTCTTTTTTATGAAGGCGAGTGTTTGTTTTATCCTAGGGCTAGGAGTTTTTATATAAATATATACAATTATTCATTCAATTGGCTTTCAGCAAGCTATCGGTTGCTTTGGAGATTTCCGTTTTCGTAGCAGGCGAATGCAAAGGGCTGAAAAATACATACTTAAATTCGAACAGATTTTATCTACTTTTAAATTTAGATAACCTCTGTTTCCATGTATTTGAACTGAAATTTGTAACTCTCCATACCATGGAGCTACAACTCCTTAGTATAAATCTTTAAACCAACTCACGAAGGTACATAAAAATTACCAATCGTGTTCAGGGGATGAAGAGGCAGCGCCCCCATGGTTTCTTCGAAAGCATCAAGGATTCCCACAAGCCAATTGTCCACATATTTTAATTAAGGAATAATGCGCTTATCAAAGGCAATGAACAAGCCAATCCACCCAATCCCTTGTCTGAGGCATTTAACTCTGTAAAATAGAAAAATCGAGTCTTAATAAACGTTTTTCTTATTATTTCCAAGTAGCGACATATTTGTGATCAAGTTTAAATTTTCTACACATTTCTTTTTGTATTCTGACAGCTGTCACAGCTTTTATAATTTAATAATTTCTTTTTTATGAAGGCGAAGTTTTGTTTTATCCTAGGGCTAGGAGTTTTTATATAAATATATACAATTATTCATTCAATTGGCATTCAGCAAGCTATCGGTTGCATTGGAGATTTCCGTTTTCGTAGCAGGCGAATGCAAAGGGCTGAAAAATACATCCTTAAATTGGAACATAATGTATCTACTTTTAAATTTAGATAACCTCTGTTTCCATGTATTTGAACTTAAATTTGTAACTCTCCAAACCATGGAGCTACAACTCCATAGTATAAATCTTTAAACCAACTCACGAAGCTACATAAAAATTACCAATCGTGTTCAGGGGATGAACAGGCAGTGCCCCCATGGTTTCTTCGAAAGCATCAAGGATTCCCACAAGCCAATTGTCCACATATTTTAATTAAGGAATAATGCGCTTATCAAAGGTGATGAACAAACCAATCCACCCAATCCCTTGTCTGAGGCATTTAACACTGTAAAATAGAAAAATCGAGTCTTAATAAACGTTTTTCTTAATATTTCCAAGTAGCGACATGTTTTTGATCAAGCTTAAATTTTCTACACAACATTTTTTTTGAATTCTGACAGCTGTCACAGCTTTTATCATTTAATAATTTCCTTTTTATGAAGCCGAAGTTTTGTTTTATCCTGGGGCTAGGAGTTTTTATATAAATATATACAATTATTCATTCAATTGGCCTTCAGCAAGCTATCGGTTGCGTTGGAGATTTCCGTTTTCGTAGCAGGAACAGAATGTATCTACTTTTAAATTTAGATAACCTCTGTTTCCATGTATTTGAACTGAAATTTGTAACTCTCCAAACCATGGAGCTACAACTCCTTAGTATAAATCTTCCAACCAACTCACGAAGCTACATAAAAATTACCAATCGCGTTCAAGAGATGAAGAGGCCGCGCCCCCATGGTTTCTTCGGAAGCGTCAAGGATTCCCACAAGCCAATTGTCCACATCTTTTAGTTACGATGTAAAGCATTTATCAAAGGGGATGAATAAACCAATCCACCCAATCGCTTTTCTGAGGCATTTAACTCTGTAAAATAGAAAAATTGAGTCTTAATAAACGTTTTTCTTATTGCTTCCAAGTAGCGACATAGTTTTGATCAAGCTTAAATTTTCTACACAAAATTTTTTTTGAATTCTGACAGCTGTCACAGCTTTTATAATTTAATAATTTCTTTTTTATGAAGGCGAGTGTTTGTTTTATCCTAGGGCTAGGAGTTTTTATATAAATATATACAATTATTCATTCAATTGGCTTTCAGCAAGCTATCGGTTGCTTTGGAGATTTCCGTTTTCGTAGCAGGCGAATGCAAAGGGCTGAAAAATACATACTTAAATTCGAACAGATTTTATCTACTTTTAAATTTAGATAACCTCTGTTTCCATGTATTTGAACTGAAATTTGTAACTCTCCATACCATGGAGCTACAACTCCTTAGTATAAATCTTTAAACCAACTCACGAAGGTACATAAAAATTACCAATCGTGTTCAGGGGATGAAGAGGCAGCGCCCCCATGGTTTCTTCGAAAGCATCAAGGATTCCCACAAGCCAATTGTCCACATATTTTAATTAAGGAATAATGCGCTTATCAAAGGCAATGAACAAGCCAATCCACCCAATCCCTTGTCTGAGGCATTTAACTCTGTAAAATAGAAAAATCGAGTCTTAATAAACGTTTTTCTTATTATTTCCAAGTAGCGACATATTTGTGATCAAGTTTAAATTTTCTACACATTTCTTTTTGTATTCTGACAGCTGTCACAGCTTTTATAATTTAATAATTTCTTTTTTATGAAGGCGAAGTTTTGTTTTATCCTAGGGCTAGGAGTTTTTATATAAATATATACAATTATTCATTCAATTGGCATTCAGCAAGCTATCGGTTGCATTGGAGATTTCCGTTTTCGTAGCAGGCGAATGCAAAGGGCTGAAAAATACATACTTAAATTGGAACATAATGTATCTACTTTTAAATTTAGATAACCTCTGTTTCCATGTATTTGAACTTAAATTTGTAACTCTCCAAACCATGGAGCTACAACTCTTTAGTATAAATCTTTAAACCAACTCACGAAGCTACATAAAAATTACCAATCGTGTTCAGGGGATGAACAGGCAGTGCCCCCATGGTTTCTTCGAAAGCATCAAGGATTCCCACAATCCAATTGTCCACATCTTTTAGTTACGATGTAATGCATTTATCAAATGGGATGAATAAACCAATCCACCCAATCGCTTTTCTGAGGCATTTAACTCTGTAAAATAGAAAAATTGAGTCTTAATAAACGTTTTTCTTATTGCTTCCAAGTAGCGACATATTTTTGATCAAGTTTAAATTTTCTACACATTTATTTTTGTATTCTGACAGCTGTCACAGCTTTTATAATTTAATAATTTCTTTTTTATGAAGGCGAAGTTTTGTTTTATCCTAGGGCTAGGAGTTTATATATAAATATATACAATTATTCATTCAATTGGCCTTCAGCAAGCTATCGGTTGCGTTGGAGATTTTCGTTTTCGTAGCAGGCGAATGCAAAGGGCTGAAAAATACATACTTAAATTGGAACATAATGTATCTACTTTTAAATTTAGATAACCTCTGTTTCCATGTATTTGAACTTAAATTTGTAGCTCTCCAAACCATGGAGCTACAACTCCTTAGTATAAATCTTTAAACCAACTCACGAAGCTACATAAAAATTACCAATCGTGTTCAGAGGATGAAGAGGCAGTGCCCCCATGGTTTCTTCGAAAGCATCAAGGATTCCCACAAGCCAATTGTCCACATATTTTAATTAAGGAATAATGCGCTTATCAAAGGTGATGAACAAAGCAATCCACCCAATCCCTTGTCTGAGGCATTTAACTCTGTAAAATAGAAAAATCGAGTCTTAATAAACGTTTTTCTTAATATTTCCAAGTAGCGACATGTTTTTGATCAAGCTTAAATTTCCTACACAACATTTTTTTTGAATTCTGACAGCTGTCACAGCTTTTATAATTTAATAATTTCTTTTTTATGAAGCCGAAGTTTTGTTTTATCCTGGGGCTAGGAGTTTTTATATAAATATATAAAATTATTTATTCAATTGGCCTTCAGAAAGCTATCGCTTGCGTTGGAGATTTCCTTTTTCGTAGCAGGAACAGAATGTATCTACTTTTAAATTTAGATAACCTCTGTTTCCATGTATTTGAACTTAAATTTGTAACTCTCCAAACCATGGAGCTACAACTCCTTAGTATAAATCTTTAAACCAACTCACGAAGCTACATAAAAATTACCAATCGTGTTCAGGGGATGAAGAGGCAGCGCCCCCATGGTTTCTTCGAAAGCATCAAGGATTCCCACAAGCCAATTGTCCACATATTTTAATTAAGGAATAATGCGCTTATCAAAGGTGATGAACAAAGCAATCCACCCAATCCCTTGTCTGAGGCATTTAACTCTGTAAAATAGAAAAATCGAGTCTTAATAAACGTTTTTCTTAATATTTCCAAGTAGCGACATGTTTTTGATCAAGCTTAAATTTTCTACACAACATTTTTTTTGAATTCTGACGGCTGTCACAGCTTTTATAATTTAATAATTTCTTTTTTATGAAGCCGAAGTTTTGTTTTATCCTGGGGCTAGGAGTTTTTATATAAATATATACAATTATTCATTCAATTGGCCTTCAGAAAGCTATCGGTTGCGTTGGAGATTTCCGTTTTCGTAGCAGGAACAGAATGTATCTACTTTTAAATTTAGATAACCTCTGTTTCCATGTATTTGAACTGAAATTTGTAACTCTCCAAACCATGGAGCTACAACTCCTTAGTATAAATCTTTCAACCAACTCACGAAGCTACATAAAAATTACCAATCGCGTTCAAGAGATGAAGAGGCCGCGCCCCCATGGTTTCTTGGAAAGCGTCAAGGATTCCCACAAGCCAATTGTCCACATCTTTTAGTTACGATGTAAAGCATTTATCAAAGGGGATGAATAAACCAATCCACCCAATCGCTTTTCTGAGGCATTTAACTCTGTAAAATAGAAAAATTGAGTCTTAATAAACGTTTTTCTTATTGCTTCCAAGTAGCGACATAGTTTTGATCAAGCTTAAATTTTCTACACAAATTTTTTTTTGAATTCTGACAGCTGTCACAGCTTTTATAATTTAATAATTTCTTTTTTATGAAGGCGAGTGTTTGTTTTATCCTAGGGCTAGGAGTTTTTATATAAATATATACAATTATTCATTCAATTGGCTTTCAGCAAGCTATCGGTTGCTTTGGAGATTTCCGTTTTCGTAGCAGGCGAATGCAAAGGGCTGAAAAATACATACTTAAATTCGAACAGATTTTATCTACTTTTAAATTTAGATAACCTCTGTTTCCATGTATTTGAACTGAAATTTGTAACTCTCCATACCATGGAGCTACAACTCCTTAGTATAAATCTTTAAACCAACTCACGAAGGTACATAAAAATTACCAATCGTGTTCAGGGGATGAAGAGGCAGCGCCCCCATGGTTTCTTCGAAAGCATCAAGGATTCCCACAAGCCAATTGTCCACATATTTTAATTAAGGAATAATGCGCTTATCAAAGGCAATGAACAAGCCAATCCACCCAATCCCTTGTCTGAGGCATTTAACTCTGTAAAATAGAAAAATCGAGTCTTAATAAACGTTTTTCTTATTATTTCCAAGTAGCGACATATTTGTGATCAAGTTTAAATTTTCTACACATTTCTTTTTGTATTCTGACAGCTGTCACAGCTTTTATAATTTAATAATTTCTTTTTTATGAAGGCGAAGTTTTGTTTTATCCTAGGGCTAGGAGTTTTTATATAAATATATACAATTATTCATTCAATTGGCATTCAGCAAGCTATCGGTTGCATTGGAGATTTCCGTTTTCGTAGCAGGCGAATGCAAAGGGCTGAAAAATACATCCTTAAATTGGAACATAATGTATCTACTTTTAAATTCTGATAACCTCTGTTTCCATGTATTTGAACTTAAATTTGTAACTCTCCAAACCATGGAGCTACAACTCTTTAGTATAAATCTTTAAACCAACTCACGAAGCTACATAAAAATTACCAATCGTGTTCAGGGGATGAACAGGCAGTGCCCCCATGGTTTCTTCGAAAGCATCAAGGATTCCCACAATCCAATTGTCCACATCTTTTAGTTACGATGTAATGCATTTATCAAATGGGATGAATAAACCAATCCACCCAATCGCTTTTCTGAGGCATTTAACTCTGTAAAATAGAAAAATTGAGTCTTAATAAACGTTTTTCTTATTGCTTCCAAGTAGCGACATATTTTTGATCAAGTTTAAATTTTCTACACATTTCTTTTTGTATTCTGACAGCTGTCACAGCTTTTATAATTTAATAATTTCTTTTTTATGAAGGCGAAGTTTTGTTTTATCCTAGGGCTAGGAGTTTATATATAAATATATACAATTATTCATTCAATTGGCCTTCAGCAAGCTATCGGTTGCGTTGGAGATTTTCGTTTTCGTAGCAGGCGAATGCAAAGGGCTGAAAAATACATACTTAAATTGGAACATAATGTATCTACTTTTAAATTTAGATAACCTCTGTTTCCATGTATTTGAACTTAAATTTGTAGCTCTCCAAACCATGGAGCTACAACTCCTTAGTATAAATCTTTAAACCAACTCACGAAGCTACATAAAAATTACCAATCGTGTTCAGAGGATGAAGAGGCAGTGCCCCCATGGTTTCTTCGAAAGCATCAAGGATTCCCACAAGCCAATTGTCCACATATTTTAATTAAGGAATAATGCTCTTATCAAAGGTGATGAACAAAGCAATCCACCCAATCCCTTGTCTGAGGCATTTAACTCTGTAAAATAGAAAAATCGAGTCTTAATAAACGTTTTTCTTAATATTTCCAAGTAGCGACATGTTTTTGATCAAGCTTAAATTTCCTACACAACATTTTTTTTGAATTCTGACAGCTGTCACAGCTTTTATAATTTAATAATTTCTTTTTTATGAAGCCGAAGTTTTGTTTTATCCTGGGGCTAGGAGTTTTTATATAAATATATAAAATTATTTATTCAATTGGCCTTCAGAAAGCTATCGCTTGCGTTGGAGATTTCCTTTTTCGTAGCAGGAACAGAATGTATCTACTTTTAAATTTAGATAACCTCTGTTTCCATGTATTTGAACTTAAATTTGTAACTCTCCAAACCATGGAGCTACAACTCCTTAGTATAAATCTTTAAACCAACTCACGAAGCTACATAAAAATTACCAATCGTGTTCAGGGGATGAAGAGGCAGCGCCCCCATGGTTTCTTCGAAAGCATCAAGGATTCCCACAAGCCAATTGTCCACATATTTTAATTAAGGAATAATGCGCTTATCAAAGGTGATGAACAAAGCAATCCACCCAATCCCTTGTCTGAGGCATTTAACTCTGTAAAATAGAAAAATCGAGTCTTAATAAACGTTTTTCTTAATATTTCCAAGTAGCGACATGTTTTTGATCAAGCTTAAATTTTCTACACAACATTTTTTTTGAATTCTGACGGCTGTCACAGCTTTTATAATTTAATAATTTCTTTTTTATGAAGCCGAAGTTTTGTTTTATCCTGGGGCTAGGAGTTTTTATATAAATATATACAATTATTCATTCAATTGGCCTTCAGAAAGCTATCGGTTGCGTTGGAGATTTCCGTTTTCGTAGCAGGAACAGAATGTATCTACTTTTAAATTTAGATAACCTCTGTTTCCATGTATTTGAACTGAAATTTGTAACTCTCCAAACCATGGAGCTACAACTCCTTAGTATAAATCTTTCAACCAACTCACGAAGCTACATAAAAATTACCAATCGCGTTCAAGAGATGAAGAGGCCGCGCCCCCTCTGGTTTCTTGGAAAGCGTCAAGGATTCCCACAAGCCAATTGTCCACATCTTTTAGTTACGAAGTAATTCATTTATCAAAGGGGATGAATAAACCAATCCACCCAATCGCTTGTCTGAGGCATTTAACTCTGTAAAATAGAAAAATTGAGTCTTAATAAACGTTTTTCTTATTGCTTCCAAGTAGCGACATAGCTTTGATCCAGCTTAAATTTTCTACACAAAATTTTTTTTGAATTCTGACAGCTGTCACAGCTTTTATAATTTAATAATTTCTTTTTTATGAAGGCGAAGTTTTATTTTATCCTAGGGCTAGGAGTTTTTATATAAATATATACAATTATTCATTCAATTGGCCTTCAGCAAGCTATCGGTTGCTTTGGAAATTTCCGTTTTCGTAGCAGGCGAATGCAAAGGGTTGAAAAATACATACTTAAATTGGAACAGATTTTATCTACTTTTAAATTTAGATAACCTCTGTTTCCATGTATTTGAACTGAAATTTGTAACTCTCCATACCATGGAGCTACAACTCCTTAGTATAAATCTTTAAACCAACTCACGAAGGTACATAAAAATTACCAATCGTGTTCAGGGGATGAAGAGGCAGCGCCCCCATGGTTTCTTCGAAAGCATCAAGGATTCCCACAAGCCAATTGTCCACATATTTTAATTAAGGAATAATGCGCTTATCAAAGTTGATGAACAAACCAATCCACCCAATCCCTTGTCTGCGGCATTTAACTCTGTAAAATAGAAAAATCGAGTCTTAATAAACGTTTTTTTTATTATTTCCAAGTAGCGACATATTTTTGATCAAGTTTAAATTTTCTACGCAACATTTTTTTTTGAATTCTGACAGCTGTCACAGCTTTTATAATTTAATAATTTCTTTTTTATGAAGGCGAAGTTTTGTTTTATCCTAGGGCTAGGAGTTTTTATATAAATATATACAATTATTCATTCAATTGGCCTTCAGCAAGCTATCGGTTGCGTTGGAGATTTCCGTTTTCGTAGCAGGCGAATGCAAAGGGCTGAAAAATACATACTTAAATTGGAACATAATGTATCTACTTTTAAATTTAGATAACCTCTGTTTCCATGTATTTGAACTTAAATTTGTAACTCTCCAAACCATGGAGCTACAACTCCTTTGTATAAATCCTTAAACCAACTCACGAAGCTACATAAAAATTACCAATCGTGTTCAGGGAATGAAGAGGCAGTGCCCCCATTGTTTCTTCGAAAGCATCAAGGATTCCCACAAGCCAATTGTCCACATCTTTTAATTAAGGAATAATGCGCTTATCAAAGGTGATGAACAAAGCAATCCACCCAATCCCTTGTCTGAGGCATTTAACTCTGTAAAATAGAAAAATGGAGTCTTAATAAACGTTTTTTTTTATTATTTCCAAGTAGCGACATATTTTTGATCAAGTTTAAATTTTCTACGCAACATTTTTTTTTGAATTCTGACAGCTGTTACAGCTTTTATAATTTAATAATTTCTTTTTTATGAAGGCGAAGTTTTGTTTTATCCTAGGGCTAGGAGTTTTTATATAAATATATAGAATTATTCATTCAATTGGCCTTCAGCAAGCTATCGGTTGCTTTGGAGATTTCCGTTTTCGTAGCAGGCGAATGCAAAGGGCTGAAAAATACATACTTAAATTGGAACATAATGTATCTACTTTTAAATTTAGATAACCTCTGTTTCCATGTATTTGAACTTAAATTTGTAACTCTCCAAACCATGGAGCTACAACTCCTTAGTATAAATCTTTAAACCAACTCACGAAGCTACATAAAAATTACCAATCGTGTTCAGGGAATGAAGAGGCAGTGCCCCCATGGTTTCTTCAAAAGCATCAAGGATTCCCACAAGCCAATTGTCCACATATTTTAATTAAGGAATAATGCGCTTATCAAAGGTGATGGACAAAGCTATCCACCCAATCCCTTGTCTGAGACATTTAACTCTGTAAAATAGAAAAATCGAGTCTTAATAAACGTTTTTCTTAATATTTACAAGTAGCGACATGTTTTTGATCAAGCTTAAATTTTCTACACAACATTTTTTTTGAATTCTGACAGCTGTCACAGCTTTTATAATTTAATAATTTCTTTTTTATGAAGCCGAAGTTTTGTTTTATCCTGGGGCTAGGAGTTTTTATATAAATATATACAATTATTCATTCAATTGGCCTTCAGAAAGCTATCGGTTGCGTTGGCGATTTCCGTTTTCGTAGCAGGAACAGAATGTATCTACTTTTAAATTTAGATAACCTCTGTTTCCATGTATTTGAACTGAAATTTGTAACTCTCCAAACCATGGAGCTACAACTCCTTAGTATAAATCTTTAAACCAACTCACGAGGCTACATAAAAATTACCACGTGTTCAGGGGATGAAGAGGCAGTGCCCCCATGGTTTCTTCGAAAGCATTAAGGATTCCCACAAGCCAATTGTCCACATATTTTAATTAAGGAATAATGCGCTTATCAAAGGCAATGAACAAGCCAATCCACCCAATCCCTTGTCTGCGGGATTTAACTCTGTAAAATAGAAAAATCGAGTCTTAATAAACGTTTTTCTTATTATTTCCAAGTAGCGACATATTTTTGATCAAGTTTAAATTTTCTACACATTTCTTTTTGTATTCTGACAGCTGTCACAGCTTTTATAATTTAATAATTTCTTTTTTATGAAGGCGAAGTTTTGTTTTATCCTAGGGCTAGGAGTTTTTATATAAATATATACAATTATTCATTCAATTGGCCTTCAGCAAGCTATCGGTTGCGTTGGAGATTTCCGTTTTCGTAGCAAGAACAGAATGTATCTACTTTTAAATTTAGATAACCTCTGTTTCCATGTATTTGAACTGAAATTTGTAACTCTCCAAACCATGGAGCTACAACTCCTTAGTATAAATCTTCCAACCAACTCACGAAGCTACATAAAAATTACCAATCGCGTTCAAGAGATGAAGAGGCCGCGCCCCCATGGTTTCTTCGAAAGCGTCAAGGATTCCCACAAGCCAATTGTCCACATCTTTTAGTTACGAAGTAATGCATTTATCAAAGGGGATGAATAAACCAATCCACCCAATCGCTTGTCTGAGACTTTAGCTCTGTAAAATAGAAAAATGGAGTCTTGAAAGTTTTACTTATTTTTTCCTTGTACCTTTTTTTTTATTTGAAGCTAACCAGATCAACATTTTACAATGTTATACATGGTTGGTATAATATAGTAATCTTAATAGTAATG